>WAAB01020232.1:4717-16218 GCA_013389865.1 Piaya cayana
CTCACCAGTGCTGAGTCCAGAGGGAGAAGAACCTCCCTGGACCTGCTGGTCACACCGTTTCCGATCCAAGCCAAGATGCCATTGGCCTTCTTGGCCACCTGGGCACACTGCTGGCTCATGTTCAGTCGCTGTCGACCAACACCCCCAGGTCCCTCTCCTCCAGGCAGCTCTCCAGACAGACTTCTCCCAGTCTGTAGCTCTGCATAGGGTTGTTGTGTCCCGAGTGCAGGACCTGGCATTTGACCATGTTAAACCTCATGCCACTAGACTCAGCCCAGCGGTCCAGCCTGTTCAGATCCCTTTGCAGAGCCTCCCAACCCTCCAGCAGATCGAAGACCATGTATGTGCTGACACAACCCCTGAGTTAAAAGAGTGTTGTGAGCCAGATGTGGCTCTCAGCCTGTTCAGCCAGTGGTGTGTTTGATTCACGACTCTAACCTTAGAGAAAGCTTGTACTGACTTGAATACATAACAGCACCATTATATTATTTGTCCATATTGTGAATTTTCATAGGGATCACAGTACGGGTCAGAGTCCCTGAAAACCAGCTGTGCATACTTGCATCACAAACTTACCTGAGACTTTCAAATCAAAAATAAGAGTGTCATCTCCAATTTTGCACGTGTATGTTCCTTCATCTTCTTTTGTCACAGCTGAAGCCACAAGCTTATGTAGTTTTCCTTTATCCTCCATGGTGAATTTCTTGCTGGCTGTGATCTCTTTGCCATCTTTGTACCACTTAACCATGATGTTGGCCTCAGAGGTCTCAGAAACAAATTCAGCTGGTTTTCCAGAGATGGCCCTGATAACTCCTCCAGTTTTCTCTTTGTTTATGAAGTTTGCAAGCGCTGAAACAAAACATAGGTGCACAGTGCTGGTAAAGAATTGTGTGAAGCCTGATCCAGTGGGAGGTGTCCCTGCCCATGGCCAAGGGTTAGATGATCTTAAAAGTCCTTCCCAACCCAAACTATTCTATGATTCTTATATATCATAAAACCAAATATGCATGTTTAATTGTGGATCTAATTACTAGATTCTGGTGCAGAAGGAGACAAAATCCAGCCTTTATGAACTGTATAACTGATTACCACACATCCAAAAGCCAGGGCATAGACAACACAGGAGGCTGAGACAGTAGGAGAGAAAGTCATAGGCAGCAGAGCTCTAAGAAAAAAAAGCTGGGAGACATGAGGAAACATGACACAAGCTAACAGGAGGGAAGACAATGAAGGCTATTCAATCATTGTATTCTAACTATTTGACAAATAAATCAACTCTAAAAGAGAATAAAAAGCAACCTAGATAAATTGAATTGTATTCAATTAAAAATCTATACAGATATCCCATAGGACTGAAATGAAAAGGAGTCTCTTCTCAGAAATTAACAGGAACATAGAAGGTAAATAACAAATCTGGCACCATATTAACACATAGTGGAATAATTGAGTAACCAGTTGCCTCAAAGCACAAATCAAAAACCCACCAGTGGGTGGGTACTAGCCCAAAACCACAATCTCGTTTTACTCTAGATAATGGAATTAATTTTCAAACCTCTTAACATAATATTTAAATCAATGCACACAAGCAAGTCACTTAGAAGCAATATCTATGTGTAAAGAAGTAATATCAGATGCATTTGAAACAAGGAAAACCTTATTTTTTATGGTTTTTTTTCCTTGGGGCCTCTGTTTGCTCGCATTTCACTAATGACTCATAATGGTGGAGCTTTCCCTTCAGAAGGGCAACACCACAGTCCTCCTCTATGCAACCACCTGTGCCCATGAAGCCTGCAGGGTACAACACTGCTGTGACCTCACTTCTCCACCAGCACCACTCAGGACATAGGCTAAAAAGTTTGGAAGGAAGAAGAGAGAGATGGGTTCATTCATACACCTTCCACTTCCTTAGAAACCAAGAGTGAAAAACGCAGCTGTAGAATTGTCCAGGGAGGGGGTTGAGTCACCTTCCCTGGAGGTGTTTAAGGCGCGGGTGGACGAGGCGCTGAGGGGCATGGTTTAGTGTTTGATAGGAGTTGTTGGACTCGATGATCCGGTGGGTCTCTTCCAATCTGGTGATTCTATGATTCTAAGTCTGAAGGCGACTTCTCAGATGTCCCCATTTCAACGCAGGAGGTCATGTGCCAGGGGATGCCTGGCACGTGAAGTGTCATGGCAGNAGGTTCTGCCAGGGGAGGTTTATGCTGAACATTAGGAAAAAAATTTCATGGAAAGGGTCATTGGGCACTGGAACAGGCTGCCAAGGGGAGGTGGCTGAGTCCCCTTCCCTAGAGGTGTTTAAGGCACAGGTGGCCGAGGTGCTGAGGGACATGGGTTAGTGTTTGATAGGAATGGTTGGACTCAATGATCCGGTGGGTCCTTTCCAACCTGGTTATTCTATGATTCTATGATCACTTGTCAACACAGATTTTAAAATAACAGCATGGGCTACTCATTTGATTGCCACATTACAATGGAAAGCATGAAGAAACGTCCATCAGCTAATTCAATTGAATCTATCAGTAGATCTGCCAGTGTGAAAAATTATGTTAAAGTGGCAGAGACAGAGAAGAAAACAAAAAATAAGCGCAGTTGCCAAGTGTAGACAGCCAGTTCTTCTCTCTATAAATGCAGTGACATTTTTCTAATCATTTTTCTCAGCTCTCTTCATGGCTATTTTGAGTTTGCTCTCTGAGAATAACCAAGAACTTGTCAAATGCAAAACACACACATTACTCCAGGACTTTGTTGTTTCTACAGACCAAGGAGGGCGAGAAGCCAGCAGGATAAGATGATGAAGCACTTCATATGTACTCGGTTTAGAAACAGTGAGATCATTGCTGGGAAAAAGGTGAGGGGTGAGTTACGGGATAGAACACAGAAATCAACAGGCTTTACAAAGTGAGGTTGCCAGTTCAAAGCAAAAGAACTATGGAGCTCACCCTGGATAATGTCTGACAACAGGCTAAAATCTCTTGCAGTCAGGGTTTATACAGCTGGGAAGGTTTGTGAGATGGAGCCTTAATGTTTTTAGCTTCAAGTTAGAGGTTTGAGACTCCATGTCTTGCTCTGGGAGCAAGATACCAACTAGTGATCAGGAGGGAAGGATCATGGAAATAAGAAGAGCCAAACAACAGGGAGGCTATAAAACAACACTAGTCCAAATCCAGCAAATGGGAAATATCAGAAGAAAATGACATTTTCCTTTCTGCTCTCTGTCTCCTAGTTAGGAACATTTCTTCTAGTCATTAATGCAAGATCATCTGCTACCATAAAGGCACTTAAAGCCTGACCAAAAAACTTCATCACAAAACTCACACGGAGAGAGTGGAACAGGGAAAAGGGGTTAGCCCAAGATCTCTCAGTCTGCTCAGATCCATACATCTACCAATTCTGAGCACCAAACATTAATTAAACATTAAGCAAACATTAGTAGTTGCATGCATTACTTTTTAACTAGAAAGTGGAAGGAACACACTACACACCTGTAAAAATTATAATAATGCAAAGGAATTCTGTAAGTTTTTTCAAAATATTTAAGGCAGAAACATGGAAAAGTAGTTCAAAAGGTGGTTCTTAGACAATTTTTAAGATGATTGTTCATCTGAATACCCTGCAAACAGAAATGAGTGAAGCCATCCAGTGCGCCCTGTAAAGTCTACCCTTATTCACTAGGGTACTGGCAGAAAGCAAAACCTCCAACAAATAACAGAAACATCCCATAATGCCAAGATGAACTTGGTCCATCGGAACTTCAGTCAAGTCTGAACTGGCTCCCCTCAGTGACTCATCCAATATCACAGAACAAGTACAGCACAGACACGGGATCGAGTGCATGATGTTCTGCTCCTGTGGCTGAATTTCTTCACTACAAGAGCACATTTTAACTACAACATATTTACAACCTCATCATTCAATCTTATGGAAGAAGGAGATGGCAAGTTGAGTGAAAGCACATCTCTTACACTGAGACTGTGTTAGATCCCAGGTTTACACCCAAATTCTCCTACTTTGGGACTGCAGACACTGTCAATGCTAGATGTTGATGGGGAGTTATTGCAACTCTATGCACTGTCTCTGAAGCACTTGCTTTCTGTCCCTTAATCACAGAATCATAGAATAAATCATAGAATGGTTTGAGTTGGAAGGGACCTTAAAGATCATTTAATTCCAAGCCCCCCTGCCATGGGGAGGGACACCTCCCACTAGATCAGGCTGCTCAAACCATGTCCAACCTGGCCTTGAACATTTCCAGGGATGACTCTGTTGTCTTAGGGCAGGAGAAGGCCATTAATACAAAGCAGCCCAGGCAGCCACTTACCTTTCACTGAAAGCTGATAACGCATTTTATCCCCCTCACAAATACACTCATAAACCCCAGCATCCTCTGCTGCAATGTTGCGGATTTTCAGGACGTGCTTTTTCCCCACAGACTGAAGTTCATGTTTTTCACTGGCCTTCAGCTCTTTGCCATCCTTCATCCACTTCACAGCAGCCTCTGTATCTGAAAGCTCAGCCAGAAGTTTGGCTTCCTCACACAGCCGAGCAGAGACCTTTTCTATATCTCTGCTCTTGTTGGTAAATCTCACTGCAGCACCTGTAAGGAGCATAGGTCTTGTTATTCTAAGCTATATCAGCTCAACATGTCACAGAGTCATAGAATCCTTTGGGTTGGAAGGGATTTTAAAGATCATTTAGCTCCAGCTCCCCATGCTATGGGCAGGGACACATCCCACTGGATCAGGCTGCTCAAGCCCCNCCTCCAACCCCCTGATCATGTTGAGCTCATGTCCCTGATATGTGTCTGCAGTAGACAGTGAGACCTTTGAAAAAGTATTAGGTCTTGTTCCTGCCCTCACACTTATGTCAATATTAAGAATCTCTTTTCCATTTCAGAACAAATCTTCTTTTATTACCAAAGTCACTAAGAAGAGTAAAAAATCAGGGCTACTTACTGATTAATAAATACTCTAAATACGGTTCTGCAGAAATTTGCACACAAACACGACCTTCCAGAATCGCTGTCTGTTTATTACATTTTGCTACACAATGTGGGTAAATAAAGAATTTATTATAATTTCATAGATGAAAGCTGGAGCATTCAACTCTCAATGGTAAATTCAGTTACATTATACTAATTTGTTCATCACACAAATGAAGCCTGAAGTCCTCCAAGAAAAAGCTTTTGATAACTATTAATGCTCTTCTACTTTTGAAAGACTTTATTATAGTTGGAAAGACCAGGTGAACCTGGAACAGAAGCTACTGCTATGGAGATTTAGTGGTAGACCTGGTGACAGAATCCACTCACTGTGAATACAGAAATTAGTGAGCTGATGGTTCAGATATCAACTGACTGGATAGATCAACTCACTCTGAACTCAGTGCTGTCACAGCGAGATCATTACCAGGACCTGTGTTAGTCCATATGATGCAATTTCAGGTACATAGAATCATAGAAGATCCTACAGACCAGGCATAAGTCATAGAATCATAGAATCATAGAACAACCAGGTTGGAAGAGACCTACCGGATCATCGAGTCCAACCATTCCCATCAAACACTAACCCATGTCTCTCAGCACCTCGTCCATCCGGCCCTTAAACCCCTCCAGGGAAGGTGAAAAACTTTTTTTTATCGTTCAAGATCTTTTCTTGCAAATCGGTGCAAGCCTTGAGCCCTGGTCCTAATCACCAAGGCACAACTGCCCCTTGACCAGACAAAGAAAGGACAATGACCAAAGCAAATACCTTTCACTCTGATCTTGGTGCTGGTGTCAACATTATCGGCAACAAATTTCACTTCTGCTCCGTCATCGTTCTTGGTGACATTCTTTATGATCAGGGTGTGAGTAGTTTGAATTCTCTTAATGATACAGGTCTCGCTTTCCTGTAAGACTTTACCATTAAGGTACCAAGTGCCAGAACATATTCTTGTGAGGTCAAGAGTAAACACGGCATCACCTCCAGGTACAGCGTCAGCAGTTGCCAGGGGGGCTTTCACAGCCAGGACTGGTTCTGAAGAAGAAAAATAATAGGTATCTCTAAGATCAAAGGACACAGGACTGCCATGCTGGAGAATAAAGTTTTGGACAACAAATAACACATGAGAATAAAATTCTGCAGCCCTGTACAATTTGGATCCACTGAAGTCAATGCATGGCTGGTCATCAGGACTTGATTTCTGCAACTGCAGACCTCTAGCTTTAGGGTAAGTCCTCTTTCTATAAGGAAAGAGCAGCAGGCATATTTTACTCATTGTCCTTAAGATATTTAAAGACATAACAAGTCTGAAATAACTTAGTTCCCGAGCAAGTGGACTATTTTTTTTAATAACCAGTATTACACATAGATTTCAGAAGGCTCTTGAGGAGGCCACCCAGCCTCATAGTCGTTTCTAGATATTCAAGCAAAACACAGGCATGTTCAGACATCTAGGGAAGAGGATGATGCGATAACAAGACACAGTGTGATCAAAGTCTGTGCAGGTATTTTGCAGTGAAGCAAATCAAAGACAGATGGAATCTTACTGCTCACAATGATTCAATGGGCACGTTGGCACTCTAGAAATAAAGCAAAATCTTTATATTTCTCCTAGGAACTTTAAGATTAAAGAGGGACTGACTGGAACCTGGTTTTCATGACTGTATGATCACAACAGAAATATTCTCTAGATGCAAGTTTGATATCTCATTGATATGCCAAAAATTATATCATAAACCCACCTGATTTTTATCTTTCAAGCCAGGTCTAGAAGAACTTAAAGACTTAAGACCCACTGCAAAGAGCTCTGCCCCTCACACAACCTGATGTGAGATACTGAATTATAAGCATACTCACAGCTCCATCACAGCAACCCAAGCACCATCATTTTTCTGATGGTCTGAGGTTGAAATGAAATAGGAGTGGGAGCAGTGAAGGGGAAAAGGTTTTGCTGTGCGATTACTCTATCCTCCTCAAAGTTATGGGAAACGTCTTTAGACAAACATCCACGTTGCAGATCAACACTGACCGACTCATTTTATGATGGTTTTGTGCTCACCAAGGTGCATGCTCCCTGGGAACTCCAGGTAGGGGCTCTGTCCATAGGCGTTGACTGCAGACACTCTGAACTGATAATCAGCTTCTTCTGACAGGTCGCTCACTGTGAACTCCGGGACGGGGACGTGGGACTCGTGGCATCTCATCCACGTAAAGCCGGTTAGTTTCTTGCGTTCCACAATGTAGCCATCGACTGGAATGGGGCGGTCCATCTTCGGAGGGGACCATGCTAGCGTCACTGAGGTTTCTGTTTTATTTTTCACCACAGGGTCGGCTGGGGGTTGGGTGGGAGGTTTTTTGGGAGCTGAACAAGGGAAAAAAGTTAAAAACAAACCAGAGTAAGACGTTTATGTTAGAGTAGCAAAGGAGCTGTGCCTCACTGAGAAAGCTTAAACTGGACTAAAACCTGCATTTATGTAATAAACCTCCATAAATATTGATATAAGATGGAAAAGAAAGAGAATGCATAGAGGATATTTTTGGGCTGCATTACACAATAATGTACAATACTCCTACCTCCACGGCTAAACATGCATGATTTCAGCACAGTATTACAATTGTCTGTGCCGACGAAGGCTCTCCAATGAATAATCCATAGGCATAAATTTTGATTGCTAGATACAGACCCATATCACTTCCTAAAATGCTTCTTGGCAAAACAGACGAACACTCAGCTCGTTATTTTCACTCAGAAGACTGGCAAAACCATCATCAGAGGTCGTTCGAAGTTCTGTGCAGCAAATTCCTGTTCTGCTTCCCTAGTGTGAGTCCAGGCTACACAAGATAAAAATACTCTGATGGGATTACGCCGGCAAGGTGGCACAATTTTTTCCCTGCTTACTCAGCCTTGTTGCACAGGGATAGTTGCACCAATACTGTAAATCTGCTGGTGTGGCCTCACCTGGAGTACTGGGTGCAGTTTTGGGCACCACAATATAAAGACTATAAAGCTACTGGAAAGTGTCTAGAGGAGGGCCGCGTGGTTGGTGAAGGGTTTAGAGGGAAAGCCACGTAAGAAGCAGATAAAGTCACTCGGTCTGTTCAGCCTGGAGAAGACGAGTCTGAAGGGAGATCTCATCACAGTCTACAGCTTCCTTGCAGGGGAAGGAGGAGGAGCAGGCGTTGATCTCTTCTCTCTGGGGACCAATTATAGGACCTGAGGCAATGGCCAGAAGATGTGCCAGAGGAGGGTTAGGTTGGATATTAGGATAAGGTTCTTCACCCAGAGGGTGGTGGAGCACTGGAACGGCTCCCCAGGGAAGCAGTCGAAGCGCCAAGCCTGACAATATTAAAGAAGCATTTGGCCAAAGCCCTGAAACACATGGTGTGAATGTTGGGGTTGTCCTGTGCAGTAACAGGAGTTGGATTCATTGATCCTAGTGGGTCCCTTCGAACTCAGGACACTCAATGATTCTATAAAGGTTTATAACTGCTATGTTATGTAAATTGGTTGAGGCATTCTCATCCTGTTGAGCTAAAACGAGGGGAAAGTGAGGTCTGTGTCCTACTTAACATTCTGACAGTTTCTAAGGTGTTGATTGATCTTTAACATTCAATCACGCACCTACCCAATAGGAACAGCACGGTTCAGACTGATGTTAGACTTCGCTGTTTAAGTTATGAAGCAAGCATTGATTCATGCAATAGGAAAAGGTAAGAAGTTGCCTTCCCACAAACAAAACAAAATCTCTCATCAAAATATTACATTACAGTTTCTGATGGGAAGGTCAAGAGATCTGATCCCAGGGTCTAGTGTTCAGCTTAATGCTGCACTAGCGGGACTTTTGGCACCCAGCTCTGACCAGCAGTGACTGACAGGTGATAACTGTGCACCCCAAAATGCTTAGAGGTCTATTTATGTAATGAAGGAAAAGAGCATCGCATTGAGATTTCCTATTTTAACACTTCATGTATACCTGATCCGCTGCCTGAAGAATCCTGTGTACTAATCACATCTTTTTTCAAATAGCTGGTCGAGTTTGGTTTTGGCTGTTTTAATAGTATTTATCAGGTAAACAATGTTTATGTATTATTGCTCACCTTGTTACTATGCCTGTTTTAAAGACAGGTAAACTGAAGCAGAGAGAGATCGGTTGTCCAAGAGTTCAGTTTTGGTCCAGTCTCATTGTACGGACTCCCTCTGTGGCCATGAACACTTGAGAATCTGCAAGGTGTGATTCATTTCACCTGTCTCACACACCTTTAAGCTGAACAATTTGCTCCTGAGTGTGCTGACCTTCATGGGATTACAGATGGATTCTGGTTGGCTGACTTAAGCCAGACACCTTTCAGATAACCAAAATTAAATTGGATGAATCCCTCACGATGTCAGTAGGTGTGTAACTAGAGCGTATAAGAGAATTCCGAACCTCTTGACTGTATCAGTGGCAACTTATAATGAATAACTCTGATGGGGCTTGAGCCTTCTCTAAGGGGTGCAAGAGGAGTGAGAAGGTGAACATAAACTTTCATTATGTAAATACCTGCAGGGATACATTTGCAAACTCAGGCACCATAAAATAGCCACATCTCAGTTGTAGGGCCTCAAAGGCGGGCACGTGTCTTTGTGATTTCCTTTTGAAGTCAATTCCTCAGTCTCAAAAGGTGATTTTCCATAAATCACTAAAATGGAAATCCACAATGACAGTTGCCTTGGGAGGCAAAGTTACAACACTACTTCTGAGCGGGATAGCATATAATTCAGAACCAGGACAGAGGACACATATTCAGATGAAAGTGACTGCAGAGAACAGACGAGCCTACATAACAAGCAACCGAGATCTCCAGTCTAAAACTCATACACTGTTTAGTCATGCCTCTATCTCTGAAATGTCCCATTTGTACAGCATTTAGCTGCTCTGCCTGTGGAGAATTTGAACTGAAACGTTTCAGTGTTGGTTGGAACAGCCTGTTGAGAAGAAATGGAGGAGATATTCTCCTGGGACAGGCTGATTTTTATGGAGTGGGTTTATGTTGCTGTGCTGGGTGTCACATCTGTGAGTAAAGCACTGCGAAATATCACTGTTCTCCTCCTTGATGCAACAGTATGTTGTCATGCATTGACACATTTATGCTCCTGACTGCAGGAATATGTATGTTTGAAATTCTGACAGGTAATCGATCATAGTGCTCCACCACCCTCTGGGTGCAGAACCTAATATCCAACCCAACCCTCCTCTGACACATCTTCTAGCCACTGCCTCGGGTCCTATCATTGGTCCCGATTCCTTTTTACCACACAATAACTGCAATTTAGAGGTGGTGGTGGGAGAAAAGAAGTGTTGCTCTAGCCAAATGGTGACTTAAGTAGGTGACTTGTTCCCATGCAAATTGAAACTGCAGCAGAGCCAGAAACTACATGCAGTCTATCTTAAAATAAACAGCTTGTGCCTAGGAAGTGCAATGTCATCAAAATAAAGTTTCGTAAAATTAGGCAACTTCACCAAAATTTAATTTCAAGTCTGATCTCAACTCCACTGCACCCGCTGCTACCGCTCCATCAATGGAGATCCTTGCTCAGATCAGACATGTCAGGTGAAGGAATTCTCCAGCTTGTATATCAATCTCCCCAAGAAAAACTCGTCAAGACAATGGTTCCATCTTTCAGCATAATTACCAACCATTCACAGGATCCTCCCAGCTTTCTCATGTCAAAGAGAGGGTGAAGGAGGACATGGCTTTGCTGATCTCCACAAAAGGAAGGAAATTATATTTTCAGAAGGCATTTAGCCTTTTTTTTGCAGGTTTTTTGTTTATAAATATATATTTTTATATATATTGATTGTAACTACATATATATTTATTTCAATGTAAACAGCTGATTCATATGCATGTGCGTAGATGTCCCTTCAAGGATGTTTTTGCTTGCTAGAATGGAAATGCTCTACCAAAAATGTTCAGAGCACCTACCTACTTCTCTCTCACAGCCAGCATAGCCACACACAACCCTCATATCTCTGTAGACTCAAGACCTAGGGAAGGAACTGAATGTTCATTGACTATTCCCTTCAGATCCTCAGTGAAGTGAGAGAGAGATTAATGGTCTCTGTGTGCTAGAAGTGTTATCTCCATAGCAAGAATTAATAAATGCCCCTCAAAGAAACTAAGGGGTTTGGACAATGAAGGTCAATGTGTGTGTAGTTGGAGCACACACAGCAATCTGTGTACAATGAAATAAGGCAACTGCAACCTATGTAACTTACACAAAGTTTTCAAAGCACCTCCTGATGGTGAGAACACATGGAGAGAAGGGACACTCCTTATCTCATTTTTTACTCAGTTTGCATTCACTCCAGCATGACATGAAAATGTTACAGAGAAGACACGGGTTTGTACCATTCTATTTCCCCAGGATATTTCTTTTTCTGTCCTGATCTCTCCATAGTATCTCATAACACTAGCGCTCAGGTCTTTTGTGGTAGATGTAAAACCTTCTGCTGTGATTGGACAACAAACTAACCATGG
>WAAB01020233.1:549-110678 GCA_013389865.1 Piaya cayana
CAAGGGAGCCCATGAGGGCTGGGAGCTCTTCAAAAAGGAAATCCTAGTAGCTCAGGAGAAAGCCATCCCCGTGTTCTGGAAAAAAAGCTGACAGAGTTAAAACACAGCTTGTTTGAACAGAGAGATCTTGAGTGATATCAAGAAGAGGAGAAATGTTTATGAGTTCTGGAAGAGGGGTCAGGCCTCTTGGGTGGACTACAGGAGGGAAGTGAGATTGTGTAGAGAAAAAATCAGAAAAAAATACTCCGCCATGGGAGATTTAGGCTGGACATTAGGAAAAAAAAATTCACAGAAAGGGTCATTGGGCACTGGAAGGGGCTACCCAGGGAGGTGGTTGAGTCACCTTCCCTGGAGGTGTTTAAGGCACAGGAGGACGAGGTGTTAAGGGACATGGTTTAGTGTTTGATAGGAGTGGTTGGTCTTGATGATCTGGTGGGTCTCTTCCAACCTGGTTGTTCTATGATTCTATGATTTTGGGGATGTTTGCATTCTTGTGTGTGACTTGATGCCCTTGGCCTGTCACTGACTGGGCTGGACTGTGTAAACTGGTGATGTGGGCATATTTGCCTTGTTTTGAAGCTATTTTGGATGAGCTCACATGGCACCGCTTCCTGCATCTGTCCTTGTGCAGCCCTGTCCCTCTTCAGAGGGGCTTGTAGACACATCGCCAGTGTGGGGCAAGTCTGAGGAGCAGCAGGCAACAGACAAGATGGGAGCAGGGCAGTATCTTTCTATAAAATTCTTGGCGATGCTGTAGCTTTGGCGGGGAAAATGCAGCCAGTCTCTGGATGGTAGCATCAGGAGACAGAAATCTGATCTAGATGAACCATTACAGGAGAAATATGTGGAGGGCCTGGATAAATGTGTTGGCTGTGAGGTTTGTTGTGTTGGGGATCATCTCCCTGGGGAAGTGGTTGAAACTCCATCACTTGGGTCACTAGCGTTAGACTGGAAGAGACTTGAGGTTTCACGCATGGCTTTCCTGGGTTGGTTCCTCTAGAAGAAGCCCATAGGGCTCTTTCACTGGCAGAGAGAATTACAGGTGGCATCAAAAGCAGAAGATGGGGAGGTATCACAGCAGTCAGTTTGCCAGCAGGGAAACTGCACCAAACCGTGGTAATCGTGCATGTAAATGAGGGAGGCGGATGTGTGCCCAGCTGCCAGATCAGCTCTCAGCAAACCTGCCTGGAGCAGGGCTCAGCGCTCAGCATTGCATGGCTGTAATGTACTGGGGTGAGAGATGGGAACAGGGACAGGACAGCCCTCCCTGCCTGGGGCCTGCAGTGTGGGGAGCCAGCGAGGGCTGGTGCTTTCACGGGGACCCTGTAGTAGCATTTATCAGACTCTTAATGAGACACCCTGGGGAAAGGGAGAGGGATAAACTGAGACAAGTGTTGAAAAATGCACAATATTAGGTGCCTGATGAGCTAGATCTAGTCAATAAGACAGTTTGAGCGTTGGCAGGCTTGCCTCCGTCTGCTCCCAACGTACCTTCATGAGCATACACGGGTGTGTTTGCAGCTGCCCTCCTCCAGCTTAGCTCACGCAGAGATCCCTCCCCAAAGTTCCCCTCACTGAGGCTCCCAGCAGTGACCGAGGTGCATCAGGGCTGGCATGGCTGTGTTTGGGTCAGGCTGCCCTCCATCAGCCTGCAGGGCCAGCTGGTCCCATCTCAGTGGTTGCCTCCTATATCTCTCACCTGATGGACATCATCATCCTGGGGTATCTCCCGGTGCCAGTTTCTGCGGTCCCTCTTCATTTTGTGGGTCTTTGTCAGGGATGAGCCCTAAACCATCCACGTATGTTGTGGCTCGGTTGAGCTGTGAACAATAGCAGCATCTCAGCCCTGATCCTCAAGAGCTGGTGGCAACAGTGAGGTTTGGAGTGAGGTTTTAAAGATAGGACTTGGATTTTTCCCCATGTTTTGGTGGAGAGGCCAAGCTGCAATATGGAGGATACACAGAGTCAGGGGGATAGGACAGAGGGGCTGTTTCAGTTGACATTAGGGCACAGAGGAGCCTACATGGTGCTACAGGATTGATGTATCCATCCCTACCACCACTGATGCCTCAATCCCTGTGGGGAGGCCATGGGGCCAACTCTAATCCACGCATCCAAAAATAGATTTATTCCTTATCAGCCTGGCCGATGAGGTGATGCTGTGATGCCTGGAGAGCAATTGGGTCAGCAAGGTGGGAAGGGCTGGTTGAACTCACTTCTTTCAGTGGGCACCCCCAGAGATGGGCACAGAGCTGCGAACTGGGGACAGCAGCCATGCTTCACTTGGAAAGGGGATATCTGTGGGCTGAGATGGGCGCAGGATTCCCACTGCAGGCTATTGTCCATCCACACCACTTCTGCAGACTTGGAGGTTTTATGAGGAATTTTTACAAACAACTGAAAGAATCAACTCGGATTGCTCCACTGTTGCTGGAGGGGTGTGCTCATGGTGCCGTGGAACCACCCCTGGACTCGCTGCTCTGCAGCCAGCCTGGCACTCCCACCTTGCCAGGCAGCCGGTAGAGCGCAGCGTAGTACCCACCTTGGGTCTCTCACTTCTCCAAGCTGACTTAATGAAGCCAAGTTTGCAAATGAAACATAATTTCAAAGACAGGCGTGTTGTCGGAAGGTCTGGGGATGATGTATGCCTGTTCCTGCTCGTTAGCAGCTGTCTCTTTAATTACCGCAGATGCTAACGAGATGCTAACAGCATATGGTGACAGGGAGAGCAGTTGCACTTTGCACCAAAGTACAATTTATTTGTGAGGCGGCTGGGAGGGAGGAGCGAGGGCTAGTGGGGTAAAATCTGCTGGGACTTCTCCCCATTCTCTATGCTCCCTATTGTAACCTTTTTTCTTCTTAGGGCTAGTGCCTCTATCTGGAAAGGCTCATAGGGATGCAGTTCAAGAGAGAGGTTTGGGCCATGGGCATCCACTGTTGTCCCCCTACACCAACTCCTCATCCCAGGCTGGTTTGTACCTCCAGTTGTACCTCCAGCAATATAGGGCAAACTCTGGGAAGCTGATCCTAGGGTTTGATAGACAAGGGAACTTTCAGTGGGCTTGGAAAGAGAGAATGAATTCCTCCAACAAATGAATTTTATTGTATGCCCCCTTACTTGTAGTCTTGAGTCTTTTTAAAGAGTCCACCCCCCCCAATATAGGGCTCAATGCTGCAGGTCCACAGCATGTTCCTGACATGATAGCGGTTCTTGAAAGGCAAAGCTGGTGCCCGGCACCTTCTCACCACTCTCTTTCTGTCTCCTCCATCCCCTGTCCTGCAGGAGTGTGCTGGAGAACCGCTCTTCATGTTGTACTGTGCCATCAAGCAGCAGATGGAGAAGGGACCCATTGATGCCATCACCGGAGAGGCTCGCTACTCTCTCAGTGAAGACAAGCTTATCCGGCAGCAGATTGACTACAAAATGCTGGTTCGTACAAACGGAAGCCTCACTGATATTGATGCTTGCCAGTACTGCTAAGTCCAGCTATTTAACAAGATTCTGGAGGCATCCAAAGTACTTTGCAGTGTTTTTTCTCTTGTTCTTCTTTCTGGCATCGTTGGAGTGCTTCTTGCTCTGTCGTGCGGTGCCCATCTCAGCTAGGCTCAGACACGGGGCCTTTGCATGTCAAGATTTGCTCTTGCCATGAAGCTGGGAAAGCCAAACATGAACTGAATCCCCCTCTGTGTCTCACCCAGCAAACCCCATGGCCCTACAGGTATGAGGCCAGAGGCACTGTTCAGCACATATGCTACCTGGAGCAGCCAACAGTTCATGTTGGGTGAGGATCAAATTTAGAGCCTTGAGATTACTACAGGAGATGGAGAGTTACATCTCTTCCTGTTTGAGCCATCTCCTTCATCTAGCTGAATGATAAACCGGGTCCTTCCCCTGGTTGAGCCTGATGCTGGTTCTTTACCACCTTGATCTCCACCAGGGTGGGGCTGGGAGAGGAGTGGAGTAAGGCCCATTGATGCTTGGACAGGTTTTGGTGAGTTGACCATGGTTTGCTGGCCCAGGATTCCTTCACTGATGTGCTGCTATTCTGGGAACAGCTGGAGATCTGGGGGTGGTGGGAAGAGATGAGGAGAAAGGGGAAGCAGGAATGTGCCATGTGGCTGCAGCTCTACGGTGGCCTGAGTCTGAAGACAGGGACCGTCGACAGCTGTAGCCCCATGTCCTTGGACTTGGCTTTTCAAAGAGTGCATCACAACCTCTCACTGGAGTTTTTCTGCTCCCTGTGCTGTGCAGACCCTCAACTGTGTGAACCCCGAGAACGAGAATGCTCCAGAGATCCCTGTCAAGGTGCTGAACTGCGACACCATCACGCAGGTGAAAGAGAAGCTACTGGATGCTGTCTACAAGGGGGTGCCCTATTCCCAGCGGCCCAAAGCAGGAGACATGGACCTGGGTAAGAGGGAGTCCAAGCAGGGATGTTGACTAAGAGCAGATGTGCTGAAAAATTCAAGGCAGGAAAATCCACATCTCCTACAGGAGAGGGGACCTGGCAAGACCAGAGCATTTGTGCTTGTCCAGTCCAGTTTTGCTATGCTGGTGGCACTGACTGGGTGTGGGGACCCCTGGCACAAGAGTGTGGGTCTTGCCAGCAGAGAGGATGGAGAGAAGAGCTTCCTTAGCTCTGGTTGTGATCTACGTTGTAGGTTTGAGGTGGCTGAGGTCCAAGGAGGCCAGCAATAATTGAGAACAGTGTTAATAATCCTGTTCTTAAATGAAGAGGAGAGGAGCAAAGGAAATGGTCACCAGGGTCCAATTTACGCTGTCTTAAGGAAAGAGTGTTTAGAAACAGCTTTTACCCAACTGTAGTCATCAGTCCTAAGGTTCAGAAGGTGGTGGGAGGGCTCTCTTGTTGATGCCCAGACTGTGCTCCTACCCTTGCCTTGGCTTTGTGCTCCTATCTCCCCATAACCATGAGTCCTTTTCTCTCATGGGGACAGAGTGGCGGCAAGGCAGGATGGCCCGGATCATACTGCAGGATGAAGATGTCACCACAAAGATCGACAATGACTGGAAGAGGCTAAACACCCTGGCCCACTACCAGGTAAGGCTGTCTGTAGTGGAGAGCACTGAGCAGTCAGCAGCTGCCTGGAGCCTGAGCATCTCTTCACCCTTCTCAGCTTTGTCAAGGCCTGGGGTCAGTTCTCAAGACCGTGCTGCTCATGCAGGGGCATGGCCAGGTTTGCAGTTGCTTTCCTGCCTTTGCCCCGTTTATGATCCTTCCTTTCCAAAAAACTCTAAATCAGGCATCTCCAGATCATTTTCATGCCAAGTTTTCTGTGGTGTTCTTGTTCTGACCCCTTTCCCATATCTGTCACAGAGGTGGACATATAGTTCTCCTTTGCTGGAGATGGATGTCCCTGGGGTTGAGTGCAGTGTAGCTTCATCCCTCATGAGCTGATGTCTCCCTGCTGTGGGGCTGTTCCTCTTGGGTATTTCAGGCTGTTCACATCATCTCTGCCCACAGGTGACTGACGGTTCCTCAGTAGCCCTGGTGCCCAAGCAGAACTCGGCATACAACATCTCCAACTCCTCCACTTTCACCAAGTCCCTCAGCAGATATGGTGAGCACACAGGGGCATCCTCCACTGTGTTGGCCTGGGAGGCAGCATGGGGCTGGGATTACAGATCAAAGTACAGGGCAAGTGATTGTAACTGTGGCTTATGTAAACAAGGTCCTCCAAATCCCCTGCTCTTCTGCACTATACCATTTATTCTGGTGTTGCAGAGGGAGCAGATGCTCTCAGAACCATCTCTCTTTGCAACATGTTAGACTTGGGGGAGAGAGACAGATTGCTGCTAAGGGGTCCTCTCCCTTTTATTCCCCTGAAATCTACTTAAAGTAGCCACAGAGGCACTTAGCACTTAAATGAGTAAAGCTGAGGACTCCAGTGAGCATGTTGGCAAATGTATACTTCAGCCTTGTTTGGAAGGGTCAGCTCAGATTGACACAGGGGTCACCTGTGATCCTGGCACCTGTGTGCTGGGAGCAGGGCAGACCTGTGCAGCATCCATTCCATGATGGTTCTAGCTCCCGTAGGTCAGCCAGGCTTGAATGTAGCTAGGCAGAGTATGAGGACAGACCCAGCTAAGCTCCCAGTGCATGGTGACTGCAGGGGCCTGGATCCCAAAGCTACCGTTTCACGGCTGTGATGTGCCCTGAAGCCACAGTGGAGGGAAGGGGGATGGAGGAGCTGGTGATGAGGTAGAGATGGGCAGGGTACAAGCTTCTCCCTCTGCTTGATGCTTGCAGAGAGCATGCTGCGAACAGCCAGCAGCCCCGACAGCCTGCGCTCACGGACCCCCATGATCACTCCTGACCTGGAGAGCGGCACCAAGCTCTGGCACCTGGTGAAAAACCATGATCACATGGACCAGCGGGAGGGTGACCGGGGCAGCAAGATGGTCTCTGAAATCTACCTAACCCGCCTGTTAGCCACCAAGGTATGGCCCAGAGATGCAGAGCTGCTGCCTGGCTTTAAACCTGAATGGGAAAAGGTAGTGATTTGGATTGCCCGACAGTGATAAGCACTGCTTTTTTATTAAACTTGCTTCAGCACAGGAGGAGCAGCTCTCTTGGTCTCTTTCCCGAGCTGGAGGTGATGTTTTAGCATGTCAAACCCCGCAGTGAATATCACTTGAGTGGATTTTCCTCTTTGCTTTTTGCACTCTTTGGTGTTTTTACTGTTCCCTGTATCCTTGAGCAGTTGCTGGACTGAAAAGCAGAGATGCTCTGGGGCAGACACTCTTTAGTGTTTGGGGTAAAGCTGCAAAATCAGTGATGCAGCAAGGATAATTACTCAAGGCATTTGGCATCGTAGCAGGTTTCCCTTCCCTCAGCACATACAAAACCTTCTGTAGTGCCTAGTGGGTGCTGTGTGTCTGAGGTGTCCCTAGAGAGGATTGGGGGGCTGTGCTGAAGACACTGGCTTGGGATTGCAGAGACTGGGCTCAGCCATCTCGTCTGTGACTTGGCTCCCTGACTTGTGGGGGGACAGCTTGTTCAGTGATCTCTGTTATGAGGTCTTGAGTGCCTTAATGGGACCCAAAAACCCCACACGATATGACATACATTCACTTGGCTTTATTCTGTGTGGTGGTTTTATTTGTATGCTTTTAGCATGCCAGGTCATGCAGTGAAGGAGATCTCTCATCAGTGCAGTGTCTTTCCCAGTGTAAACCACTGAGAACCAGTAGGGTTACACGGACTGTACTGTGCTTCTCTTCCAGGTGGTAGGAATATTGGTGATAGTGGTTTAAAGACTGATCTTTAGCTAAATTTTCATGTCTGCTGGTGCTGGGCGTTGCTGAGCAGCCCTTCTCTCTTTCTCCTCTACAGGGCACCCTGCAGAAATTTGTAGATGACCTGTTTGAGACTATCTTCAGCACAGCACATCGTGGGAGTGCGCTGCCACTCGCCATCAAATACATGTTTGATTTCCTCGATGAACAAGCTGATAAGCATCAGATCAATGATTACGATGTCAGGCACACCTGGAAGAGTAACTGGTAATGGAAGGCGGCAGTGGAATGAGGGGGCCTGACACTGTCACAGCTAAGGATACTTCCCCTGCCTCCACACAGGGAGCAGAAATATGTCCTTGGAAATGATCCAGGACAAGAGAGGCCCGTATTTCTGTATTTGGGTGTGGGTAAATCCCTTGCATGCCTTCCTGCAGCAGAAAAAAAATTCCAGGAATGCAATGCATCCTCAGCCCTTCCATCCCCAAATCCCAGGCACCACGCTCCCCCTGACGGCTGGAGTTGGCTGAGGACCACAGCGGCTCTATTCCTACCTCACCTTGAGCAAAGACAGCTCAGGCTTCTCCATCTTCCGGGCTTTTTTGGAGATGCCAGTTCCAATTCTCATCTTGACTGTACTAAAAGTGTCTCCATGCTCCCTCCCGTCACTCAATTGAGTGTGCCCTAATGAAGTCAGTGTAAAACCTTGTATGCATCCTCCGTAAGATGCATACAAAGATGCATCCTTGTCCAAAGAGCCAGCTTATCTGCTTAGCTAATCAGTTCCTGAGAAGTGGGGTGGAGCAGCCGATGAGACCTCCATAAGTGCCGTGCTGGGACCAGGGCCTGAGCAGGCGCTGGCTCCACAACCCCACCTTGGCATTTTTCTTTTCTGCTGCCTCACTGATCTCATCTTTTTGATCTTACTGTTACTGGAGACGGGTACGTACGTTCCCATGTCTGGCATTTGTTAAATGGCAGCCAAATTGCTTTTGTATAGTTCAGTAACTGTTGGCAATTAGCAGGGCAGGAAAAGAAACATTTTTAAATGGAGATGTGAGAGCGCGGAAGTGCTTGGAACTGATTTATAACTCAGCTTTCTATATTAAAAGAAGGAACGAAAGGCAAGGAGGGAAAAAAAGCCCCGTTCCACAGGGGCTTGGCATGCAGGCTCCTGCATACTAATGCCTGTGCTTATCTCTGGGCTCTAATTCGATGTGTGGAGCTAATTTCTCGAGGCCATTCCCTTCACAAATGAAATATGTACATGCACCCGGTACCCTCATTAGGAAGGTCCTGGGGAATGAAGTGTGTTTTGTCTAAGATAAAAGCATTCACTGGGTGTTGGTGCTGAAGGATGACAGAGTGGAGAGGCTTTCTGATGGAGGGAGACCCTGAGATGCTTCTGGGAGAGGAGCAGCAGAATTGGGAAATGAAGCCATAAAGGGTGGCATGTTGTCTGTATGCAGCAAACATCCAGTCGTTGGCTGGCCAGGACACCCACTGCCTCTACAATGGCAGCAATGCCTCTACAATGCCTCTTCAGTTCCAGCATCTGAGGCTGCCTAAATTCTATGGTGTTAAATACGCTAATGAATCCCTTGAGGAGTCCAGTTAACCCCTTTCTCTGACACAAGAGATGTGTGAAATGCTGCACAGCGTGGTAGACAGGGTTATTGATAAAAGAGAAGAGGACTGCCGGGTTTTACCTCTGGGCTTAGTAAGGGCTCTTCAATGTGAGTGGATCCTTGGAGAAACTGCAAATCTGCGCTGCCCTTTTTTGCCTTTGGAGATGCTGGCAGTGCCGAGGAATTTCTCCACATAGAGCTGTGGCCATGTAGGGGTGGGAGAGGGGTATGGACATTTACCTCAGGTTGTTTCCATCCATGGTGTGCTGGGGAAAAAACGAGCTTGCTCAGTTCTGGGTCACGAGGAGCCCCTTTTCCACAACTGGACGTGCGTGTGCATTGGCTGCCCTGTTGGGCTTGGTTCAGGTGCTGACTCCTGTTTCCTTTTTTCCCTCAGTCTACCTCTACGTTTTTGGGTGAATGTGATTAAGAACCCCCAGTTTGTATTCGACATTCACAAGAACAGTATTACTGATGCCTGCCTATCCGTGGTGGCTCAGACATTCATGGACTCCTGCTCAACTTCTGAGCACAAGTTAGGAAAAGACTCTCCCTCCAACAAACTACTGTATGCCAAGGACATCCCCAACTACAAGAGCTGGGTAGAAAGGTGAGTAGACTTGGCAATAGCTCGTTGTGTCACCTGAAGGACTTGCAGTGGACATAAATGGGTATGGGAACTTCTGACTGAGGGCTTGGTTGTTTGGAGGGCGCCTCCTGGCAGCTCTCTGAAGAGGGAATGTACCAGTGCTTGTGGATGGTGATCCTTTCATTTGGGAGACAATACTTTCTAGTGATTGACTCCTGGAATGAGTTTGCAATGACTGACAGAGCCATTTATGACTTGCACGAGGGTTGTTAAAAGCAACCTCCACTTTTAGGTTGTTTGATGTTTTCTCTTGTAAAAACTTGGTCTGCACTAGAGGATTGCTAGCACCTCCCTTGATTGCTTTTGAAGAGCAGTAAGAATTCAGCCTTGGGCTAGTGGAGTGACTTTTTTTGCACCATGACCATGCGCACAGGTTTTGCTGAAGTGGTTGAAAATTACCCATTCCCATCTCCCCTCTTGTACATCTTGGCTGGGATCCTCATGAGAGCCTGCGCTCTGAGGCTTGGGCTACTGTGACTGTGCCGAGGAGCAGGGAGAGGAGCAGCTATACCGACTCCTTCCAGTGCCCTTTATATTCACTGTTACCTGATGAGAGACATCCTTCTGTCCCACTGAATTAGTGCAGTGTTAAAGGTTCAGGCTTTGAATGCTACTGATTGCAAATTGGTGCGCTCAGGCATAATGCTGCGTTTAGTTTTATCCTTTTGGGAGGAAAAACCTAGGACATGTCCTCCAAAGCCCTTCAAATAGAGCTACTGTTAAAAATGTTGCTGTGTTGTTAAGGGGGACTTTATCAAGCTTAGCAAATGGGAGATTTTGGGTTGCTGGTGCAACTTTCCCCTTGTGCTGATATACTGTGCTATAGATCATGCTTTTTTTTTTTTTTTAAAACTGAGGACTCCTCCCTCTCTCAGCATCTAGACCAGGTACATAATGAACCAAATGAAAGATGTCTAGGCAACAATATAAGCATCATAATTCTTTAGCTTGCAAGCGTGGGACTTCGTAGCCTAAATCATCCTTTGTATACTCTCTTGTACACAGTTATTTTTGTTGCACCATTGGCCTGTCTGGTGCTTTGCAGGCAGGTACAAAGACAAGCTTATTCCCTCGAGGAAGATAGGGCTTGGATCTGAAGAAAAGGTGCCTCTGACATGTGATGGCTGAGGTGAGAGATGAGCTGCATTGTAATAGAAGAAAATTCTTTGCAGGGGCTGGATAGGGCTTTGGAGTGGGGTCCCGTAGGAACATTACAAACTTCAGAAGGTGAATTTCTCTGACCTTGCCATCTCTATGACAAAAATATTCAGCTCTGTGTGTGCCCAGAGAAAAGAGGTATAAAACCATTCCAGGGTGAAACATTGGTCTAGACACACTGTGTCCCTGGGGACGAGGTGAGAGATCTTACTGGTGACAGATGTTCTGCCATCGCTTACTGCCAGTACAGTCCCAGAGGCAGCTGAGCAGGGGGCAGAGCTCCCTGTGCAGGGTACAACTGCATCTCTCACAGCTCCGCTGCTGCAAGGATTTATGGCATGCTCGGCACTTCCGGCTTTGGTGCAGTTATTGTCACAAAGGTTTACAGAGGCGGGGTGGGAGTGATGTGAGGGTATCTGAGTGGGACTGGTAGTCCTAAAAACAAGTCTGCCTGCTGCCTCAGTTCAGGCACCAGCTGAAAAAATGGAATCCGGCCAGTCTGAGGCAGGAATAGCAACAGTAAAGGGCTTGGCAGGTGGAGAGCCTGGGGAAACTCAAGGGGACTACTGCCCAGGTTATGGCTGTGGTAGGTGTCCTCTGGGAATGGTGGGTGTGACTGGGATCTTGGTCCACATGAGCCATGAATGCTTGTATTGAAAAATGATGGCTTCCTGCTGTCTTCTGTGTCATGATAAAACCCAGAACATAAAACTCCTACATGTTACCTGGACATCTTGCTGTGGCAGCCATGAGAGCTTTCATTTTCTGCAGGTCTGCCTTGTATGTTCATCTCCCATGAGTCCTTCCCTACAGGGGCCTTCACTTACAGGGTTAAAAGGGTAGACAAGAGGATCTCTGAGTTTTCTTTGCTAATCAAAACTGTCTGGAACTAAGAAGGTTGGGCATATTATCCCCAGTACTCCTTCGCAGAGGTAGAAATAATGTCAGCTTTAGAAGACATCACTCTGTGGGTGATCTCTCTGGTGTCTTGATGCCTGATTTAGTCAGAGGTTGTCACCTCAGACCACTGCTCTCTTGGCAGCATCTAGGAAATCTCTCACATTGCTTTCTGGGTGTGAAAGAGCCTCCATCTAAAAACTGCCCAAGTATTTTATCACTAGCTGAGTTCAGCACTGTGGGATGGAGTAGATCCTCATATTTATCTCCTCAAGTGGTCTTACTGCCATCTGCTCCTATCTAAGTGCTTCAGCCGTGTTCCACCTCAGCATTTGGCTGATGATGCTAATGATGCTAATCACTGTACCAGAAACTTCACTGAGCAGTTTGACTCATTATGAGGAGTAAAGCAAACCTGGAAGAGACTGGTGCTCTGTATTTCCAGGTGGTGGGAGCAGCCAGGGCTCACTTACTGTGGGTTTCTTTCCAATAGAGATCTGTGGATGCAACCCTGGGTTCCAAAAGGACCTCAGTGACTGGTCCACTGGCATGTCTTCTTAGTGTAATGCTCCTGCTGCAATGGGATGCTGCAGCTTTGATCTCCCTGGGTTTTGATAATATCCTCTTGGATATTGTGGTTTTCCACTATGCTTCTGGACCATATAAGCTATTTCTTGGTTCCCCTGTGTTTGCTGAGCATATCAATGAGGCAGCTGTGGTATGGGACTACAAATATGAAGTTGTCTTAGGAAATATAAGGTAGTATCCTACTAGTGGCAACCAGCAGAGAAGCACAAGTAAAGCAGGAAAGCTCCAAGTCAGGCATGTCCTAAGATGTCAGCTGCCTCCTCTGCTGCATGGGATCCTTTGATTTTAAAGACACGCCTGCAGAACCTTGGGTTTTGTAGCAAAATACGCCGAAGTGGGAAAGAGAAGAAATGTGTGGTTTAGGAGAAGATGGGAAATCCCTGAGAGCAGTAGCTTGTGGCTTTCCAGCATGGTGAGCTGGGCTGGGTTGGACTCAACACTGCTCCATCGGGATTATGTTCCTAATGACACTGAGTGCTCCATGGAGCACTTAGAGACCTTGATGAGCAGTGGTGTTATAATGGGTATTCACAGTATGTAGCCACTCGGAGGCAAGATGCTCATCACCTTGACTTTCCAGTGGCTGTTCTCAGCGAGTGTCATGGCTGGGACCCATCCCCTTCTATCTTTCCCAATTTCTGATGCACTCTTCTCTTTCTCCCTTGCAGATATTATGCAGATATAGCTAAAATGCCAGCGATCAGTGACCAGGACATGAGTGCATACCTGGCGGAGCAGTCGCGGTTACACCTCAGCCAATTCAACAGCATGAGTGCGCTTCATGAAATCTACTCTTACATCACCAAGTACAAGGATGAGGTAAGATGCGGCGATGCGGAGTCAAGCCTAGAGTGTGAGCTGTGTCTTTTTGCCAGTGTTTCTGAAGTCCCTGGCTTTTTGCTATAGGAAAACACCCCATGAAATGCAGCAGGGCAGTGTAGTGTGTGTCTGTGCTTGGGCTGGCAGGATCTGGGAGGTGTGGAGCCAGGCGCTGGTGTAGGTGGCACTTCCTTCCCCGTATTTTCTGTAGTAAGTAATGTGTAAAACCTATTTTTCTATGCATTTGGCATGTGAGTTCTGTTGGGCAGCACAGTTCGAGGTGTTATCTCAGTGTGCCTCCCCTATATGCCACCACTGACCAGGTACCACAATAATACCAAAGCTATATGATTATACAGGCAGCTTCTGGCTGTGATTGCTGGGGATGCTGGGGAATGGGGTGTCCTCTTCAGCGCTTGCTTTGTGAGCATCAGTAAGAACTCTGTTGAAATTTACACAAATTAACTTTGTAAAGCACTGCTCAAATCCACACCCTGCATCTTTTTATTAAAGCAGTAAAATATGTAACTATAGTAAAATATGTATCTATACATATAACGTGATAGTATCGGTTTTATTGTCCCAATAAAGTGGACTGATGACTGTATCTGAACAGTGGTTTATTTAGATAACAGAGTGCCAGAAGATCTTCTCAGAGAGAGCTGGGAGAGCCAGGGAGAGAGAAAGGGGTCCCCATCCCCTGCAGCAATCCCAAGAGGTGTCTCCCAGTGCCTCTTTGAGTGTGAATTTATGGAGTCCACAGGCAAATCATAGCAGACCTGGCCCTTGGGGCCCTGAGACTGATGGCCAAAGTCTTCGTGGAGCTGGATGCTTTGCAGGAGTGAGGAGGAGGGTCTCCTTACCTTCACGGACAGGAGGAAACCCTGGTGCTTGGGATGGGGCTGTGTGGTGGTCACGGTGCAGCTGGTGGCCATACTGGTGACACATTTGTGCTGCTCCCCAGATGACATGGGATGGCATCCAGGAGACCCCTCTGTCTCTGTGTGATGAGTTGGCCATGAAGGTTTTGGGGGGTTTTGCAGTTTGCACAGCAGCTCTGTGGCTGCCATGAGAGTGGAACAGGAGCAGTTTGGAGGATCTAGATCAGCTGCAGGGGGACCAACACCCCTCAGCCATCATCCAGTGCTCTCTTCCTCCAGGCTAAAAGTCCCCCAAGCCTTACATCCTCCAAGGCCTGGCAGAGAGCAGGGAGGGGACTGTGTGGCATTAATGAGCTGCTCTTTAGGGTCACAGGCCCTCTTCTTGCCCAGCAATGGGAGCCTGACATCTGTTGAGTGTCTTGCTGTCGCCTGCTCTCCAAGCATCACAAGCATGTTCACAGCTCTCAGGAACTTCTTTTATTATTTGTAATGGGATTAATAAATCACAGCTGTTCCCTTTGTTTGTTTTCATTCATTAAGCACAATTATATGCAGCCCGATTGCACCCTCTTTGATGCAAAATGGGAGAGAATAATTTTTCCTGTTGTTCAGTGCAATAATATGCTGTCATTGGCTGTGAATGAAAATCATAATTAATTTTCATTTGGGTACTTGCATCTTGGTAATCAGTGGTCCTGGCTTCTTACAGCAGGTGACAAACCGAGGTCTCTCTACTCTCAGCACAGGTTTTCTTTGACTGCAGTGTTTCCATAAGGCTGAGATAAAAGAAGAGGAAATAAACGCAGGGGCAGGTTGTGAATCTTTCAACACCTCAGCATGCCAGGATACACAGCTGTCTTATTGGGAGAGGAGGTGGAGGCAGGTGGAGAGGAAGAGGCTTCTCTTTCACTCCTTGGACTGATCTCATTTGGTTCCAGCTCAGCCACCTTTCAGGCATGGGTTTTGATTTCTGTGTAAGCATTATTATAGTTATTTTATTCCATGTGAATTTTGACGGCCGACAGTGGCTGTAAAGATGGATAGCAGGGGAACGTCCTTGCTAGCAGGTCTGTGGCAGAATCTATGAGCCCTTGTAAGTAAAACTGCAGCTTAGGATCATTGCTGCCAGGGGAAGTAAATCAAATGTGCCTGGCCCTTGCTGACGAATTTCCCCTGCCTCAAGAGCTGACACTGGTGTTGAGATGCGGCTTTCTCCCTTCCTTTGGGAAGAGGTTCCCATTGGGCATCTCTCACTGCCCCAGCAGAGGGGGACCAGCGTGATCCTGTACCAAAAAGTGTAGTGGTGAGCCAGAGGCTGCTGGTGGCTGGAGACTCCTGCACGGCAGCATGGTGGATGCTGCACAGCACGCCCTGTGTGCTGCTCCACAACCCGCTGGCGCTGCAGCAGCTCTTAATCAAAGGGAGCTGATTCCCCATTAAGAAGTTACCTGTAGGGCTCCTGATGGACTTTGCCTGCCTCCTAGTAAGTCTATTAATTATATAACAGTTTGTTTCCAATTATGCAGCCAATGAAATGGTTAATCAAGTCCCCTTTGACGGATGCCTTGATATTTAATTGCAAAAAATTTGCTCTCTCAACTAGCTCACCCGAGGAGATGAGATTTCTGTCAGGTTTGTTTTTTTTAAACTGCTTTTCTGCTCTGCTGGCATGATGTTAGTGAGACAAGACTCCTGGCTGCGGAGAGGGCAAGTGCCCCTTCGTTTTATGCTTCATTACTTCCTTTTCCCCACTCTGAGCCTCGTCCTCCACCCTCTCCCTGCTGCCAGTCTTTCCCCTGCACTGTGGGGATGGCCACATCCAGCCCAGGGTCTGGGACCCTCCCTGTATCCTGCAGTCTGTCATTGTGGCCAGGAGCTTGTTTAGGGAAAGGGAACTACAAGCGAGTAAAGTCATTCCTGGATGTCTAGGGGTGCATCAGTTTCATCCATGTAATGTCCCCCTCCATCACCCCAGCATCCCCTAGTTGTCTACTTTGTGGAGAAATGAGGGGGATCGTCATCACCAGTGGCAGGTGATGTCTTATGGGTTTGGAACCAGTTTATAGCTTGATTGTGGTCTCTGAAACACAACCCTTGCCTCCCTATGACTTAGCTTTGTTGGACTCATGGACATGGTAGGAAGGTCTCATTGTCTTGGTTTTGGGGTTCACCCTTCATTTACTTCATTCTCCCACATGGAGGTTAGCATCTCATTAGTATCAAGCACGTCGTTGATCTCTGGAGCGAGTCCAGAGAAGAGCAACGAAGCTGGTGAGGGGGCTGGCAAACAGGCCTTATGAGGAACGGCTGAGAGAGCTGGGGGTGTTTGTCCTGGAGAAGAGGAGGCTGAGGGGAGACCTCATTGCTCTATACAACTACCTGAAAGGAGGTTGTGGGTGCTGGGCTATTCTCCTCAGTGACAGTGGACAGGACAAGAGGGAATGGCCTCAAGCTCTACCAGGGGAAGTTCAGGCTGAACGTTAGAAAAAAAGATTTTCACGGAAAGGGTCATTGGGCACTGGCAGAGGCTGCCCAGGGAGGTGGTTGAGTCACCTTCCCTGCAGGTGTTTAAGGGATGGATGGACGAGGCGCTGAGGGGCATGGCTTAGTATTTGATAGGAATGGTTAGATTTGATTATCCAGTGGGTCTTTTCCAACCTGGTGAATCTGTGATTCTATGATTACTGCAGCCCTTTGGGGGGGGTCCTGGCAGGTTCTACCTGTGGGGTGGCAGCATTCCAGCAGTGTCCTCCACCTCACACTTCCTTTGGCCTTCTGCTGTCCCTAACAGGGCCAGAAACAAACCCACGCCATGCCACTTCCAGTGGGACCACATCTCTATGCCCCAACACCGCATCTCCTCACTCTCTCTTCTCCCTTCTCTCCCCCAGATTCTAGCTGCATTGGAGAAGGACGAGCAGGCCCGGAGGCAGCGGCTGAGGAGTAAGCTGGAGCAGGCAATCGACACAATGGCCTTAAGCAGCTGAGAAAGCAGTGGGCATCCCAGCATCCTGGGCAGTGGAGGCGGCAGGAGGGAGGGCTGGCCAGCAGCAGCCACAGGCAGAAGAAGATTTTGGGACAGGGGCCGGCTGGACCTGCGGGAGCTGCCGTGCCTCCACACGATTCACATGAACGAACAAGGAAACCTCGTGCTTTAGCAGAAAAAAAACAAAAACAAATCCTGATGACAGCAGCAACATCGATAAACTCCCTCGACACACACACAAACCCCCTGATCCAACTGGGACGCAGCAGGGACCTTGCAGAGGCGATGCCAGGCGGAGGAGAAGGGGGTCGCCTGCCCCATGGACCCACTGGGCATCACTTGCCCAGACAGAACCCCTGAGCCCGTGAGGAAGGGGGGTCTGGGCTGCAGGGCATTCTAGGATGGCGTTTGGATGTTGTTGTTACTTTGGTGGAGGGGGGGTGGGTGGGCTCCTATTTTTACTGTACTTGACTTGCTCTCCCCTCCTTCTCCCCAGCTGGCCGCCCCCTCTCCTCCTCCTTTCTCTTTTTCTGTCTTTTTGCCCTTCTCTCTCTCTCTCTCTGGCCTTCTGCCACTAGTGTTAACTGCTATATTTGCACAATTTACACGAGACAAACAAAATTTTTAATTTAAAGAAAAAAATTATAACAAAAAATGGGAGGGGAAATAAAAATATTCTAAATTTTTGCAACAAGCTAACAGAAGTGATTTTAAAAAATAAGCTAAAGGACTGATGCTGGGGAGATTTGGGGGTGGGGGCAGTAGGGGTGGGCAGGGAAGGGAAGAAATCCCTAAGCTTTGATATTTCTTAAAATATGTCCTGTGCCATGTTTTATTTCAATGTTGTTTAGTGCGGAAAACAAAAAATTGAAAAAAAAAAAAAAGGTGGGAGTTTTGTTAGCTGGATAGATGCTCTTATTTAAATGCTGCTGGAGTGGTGCTGGAGGTCACATCTAGAGAGGAAGGGAGATCCCAAGGCTGTTTTTTCTTTTCCCAGGAAATTGCTGAGGGATTGTTGGTATTTTGTTGAGCTCATCCTCATTTTCCTGATCCAGTGGCTGTGTGGTGGTCAGGGACAATACAGAGCAGAGAACGGCTGTGAGGGCTTGGGGGCTGCCTGGATCATATTGATAGATCCCCTGGCACTGAAGCAGCCTTAATAAAATCCCTTAAATTCCCGCTCTGCCACCATCATCTTTTTGGGCTGATGCAGGGGATGGGGAGGCAGCTCCTTCACATCTCCTGACCAGGGTTCCCCTCAGCAAACCCTGCTGGGTGACCAGCCAGCAGAGGGACCGGGGTGCTGGGCCAGCTCAGAGCTATTGCCCATTCTCTTACCCTGGGAAGCCCAAATGAATGCAGGCCTTTGAACTCAAGATTGACCTTTCTTTCTCTGTCTTTTCCTTCTTTCTCTCCCTTTCTCTCCTTGCTGTCTCCCCATCTCCCTTCCGCCTCCTTTGTCCTGCCAGGGGCTTTGCTGGAAACCCAGGGTCTCTCCCTGGCTGCCCCCTTTGAAATGTCAGATTCTTGTGGGTTTGTGCTTTCAAGAGGTAAAAAGGTGCCGAATGTTGCCCTGAATGGCAGCAGGTGACCAAAAACTTCCAAAAACAAAGAGCAAACCCCTTTCCTTTTCTGTACCAAGAACTCCTGTCGCTGCCTGGGCCATGGCAGACAGGGCCAAACTCTGCCAAGAGTGGGTGGCTGTTGAAATCTAGTGGAAAGAAGCTCAGCTGATTTCTGTCCATTCCCTTAATCTGCGATTTAAGGGAGGGAGAGGGAGAAATAATGAAGTTTTTAATTAAAAAATAATAAAAAAATGTGTGTATATATATATGTGGTTACAATCTAATTCTCGTGCCCCAGTGGGGTGCTGTATAGTTACTGAAGGAAAATCGAACCAATATAAATATGAAATGGATTTACACAGCCAGTTAAAACAAAACAAACAATGACTACAAAAAAAAAAAAAGAATACCAAATGGTCTGGAAGAAATTTCCAAGCCTTTCTCACCATGCAGAACAATCGTTTGAAGACTGCACATCTCTCATTATGTTGTAATTTTGTTTGGTTTTGTTTTGTTTTAATAAGGAGGGAAAAGAGAAGATGCTGATTAAAAAAAACAACCACCAACAAAAAACCCAACCACAACAGCAAAACTATGTTTGAAAAAGAAGTAATAATTGTTTCGCAAACCTACGAACCCCGAGCTGTCGCTGGATTTCTGAGAGCTGTGGGCTGTTGCATGACTGTGCTAGATTTTAGTCTGAGTTGATCTTTTTAAGAAATGGAAGAAAAAAAAAACCGTAAAACAAAAAAACTGCAAGTGTTGAATATTAGAGGTTTGTTTAGACCTGTTATATATATTTTTTTTAATTTGAAATTAATTTGTCACTTGTCCAAAAGAAAAGAAAAAAAACAAAAACAAAGCAAAGAGAAAGACTTCAGAGATTCACATCTCAAATGTGGTACTCGGAGAGCCTTAAAGGACAGCTGTGTGCCAGCCAGCCCCGTGCTGGGCCCACTGCCAGCTGCCAGCATCTCTCTGGGCCTTCTGGTGGGACAGAATCCTCCTGGGAGGTGGTCCTTCAGGGGGTCTTCTGCTGAAATCACTGCTGCTGCAGTCAGGCAGAGGGGTCCCCGTGGCTACCTTTGGTGCAAGGTTGGCTCAAAGCTTCTCCCTCGTGCTGCTGCTGGCTGGGCGGTGTTGGCGGAGGTCCTGGAAGTCACCCGAGGTTGGCAGTGCGTTGGTGGTCATTGTAATCTGGTGGAAGGGGAGCAGTGACTTTGGAGTTTCTCTCCAGAAGTGGCGTGGGTCCCACCTGTTGCAGCGGTAAGAGGGTTTTTGGGAGTTGCTGCTGCTGCTGCTGAGGGAGTCAAACGCGTTGGTTTTATGGCAATTGAGGGGGGTGGTGGCACCCTCCCAGTGGTGGCTGGAGGTGATGGAGATGTGTTTTTAAGAGCATCATCCTGAAAATTTCCTTGTTGGTGAACCGGGGTGGGAAGCACTACCAAGAACAGTTTATGGACCTGTTGCTTTCCTGCAAATGATGCTAAGAGTGCTTTCTCAGCTGGGATGGAGGGACAGGCGGGTTTCGTGACCATGGTGGGATTTGGGCAGCAGAGAGTTACCCAGGGGTCATGCCAGGCAGGCTGGCAGTGCCACGGTGTGCCTGTGCTATCTGGGCCCCCACTGCTGAGTCCCCCTTGTGCTGTGGCCTGGCTTTTACCACCCTGTGACAATGCTGAGAGACCGTGGTGTGGTCCTGCAGGTGGATTCCCATTGTCTTCCTCCTAAGGACCTTTTGGGGCCTCTGCAGTTTGCTCTATCAAAGGATCCCCCCAGCATCTCACCACCCCTCCAGTCCCCTTGCTGCCTCTAACAGGGAGGGTGGGGGTCAGCGAGGTGGGCACCGCAGTGCTGCCCACAGCCTCTGGCACTTCCTGGTGCTACTTTTGCCTTTTGTGTGATGCCCAGCGTCCTTAATCGTGCTAAAACGATCGTCCTTCCTCCCTTGCCCCAGCCTGGCAGGGGCAGAGCTGGGCTGGCAGTCCCTGTCTAACCCTACCTAGGAGCAAGCGAAGGTGGGGAGGGGCTGGGAAGCATTTGCAGGGACTCCTTTTACTGGTGATATTGCCTGTGCCCCGAAATGGGGTGAGATGGAGAAGCACCCCCTGCCCTGAGCCTGTATTTTGGGGACCTCCCGCTCTGCCCCTGCTGCAGCAAACGGGACCCTCCCTGTTCCCCCTCAGCTCACATTGCCTTTTCTCCTAAGTTTGGGGTTCAAACCACGATGCAATCCATCCTGGAAGTGTCCCCCGGGCCTGGCTCTGGTGTGTCCCCCTGGATGGAGCCCCGTGTCCTCCCTGGGTTTGTCCTCAGCCTTGGGATGGGGAGCAGGAGGATGGGGAGCAGGGTCGCTCCTGACCAAAGCGCACAACGAGCTGTCCTTTAAGAAAGTGGGGGGAAACTTAACGTGGACTCGGCAAAAGGCAGAGGATTTAAATAGTTTTAAAAAATTAAATGGGGAAAAAAATTATTTAGAGTCCTGATTACCTTTCTGTGATTGTTTCAGACTTGAAGCAACAGGCCAGCGTGGCTGGCCGAATGCCCTTTGATCGTGTAAATATCCTGCTATTTCCTATTTTAATGTTCTTCAAATTTAGTACTTGTAAATAAACACACGCATCAAGGAGAGATTAAACATTTTTGCTAAAGCCTGTGTCTCACCCGTGTTTTTGGGAGGGATGCAGGTGGGTGAGGTGGGTGGCTTTTGGGAAGGACCTTTCCTGGGAGCAGTGGCCAGTGGTCCCTGCAAACCAGCAGCAGGATGGACCAGCATCACTGAAGCTACAAGGTGTGGATGCAGGGATAGGGACCCCAAGCTGTGGCTGTTCACAGTCCTGAAGCAGCCCTGGGGCCTGCTCTGGGTTCTTGCAGGGGAGATATGGATGGAGGATGAATGCAGGATGGAAGGGGGACTTCTCCACCAGCCACTTTCCTGGTTGGCTTGTATTGAATTACTTTAAACAGCTGGATTTCACTCATCGTCTTTCAAAGCTCTGGATAATGTCCATCAGATGCAGAGGAGCTGAAGCTGTTAAGCTGTGAGCAGAGGTGAGATGGGAAGAGGTAAATACCCACCCAGCTGCGGTGCTTCTCACTGGGGTCAAAAGGCACTGAGCACGACTGGGACAGCTTTGATTCTGCCTCTCAGCCATCCTGGTCCTTCCTCCCATGGGGACACAATGGAGTGAGAGCACAAGTGCTTGGGGACCTGGGGAGGAGAGGTGCACAGTGGTGGGTGATGCTGCTGTCATGCCTCTGCAGGCTGTGGAAGCTGTGAGGCATCCTCTTTTCCACTTCTTGGTCTTGAGGCTTTGCAAAGCAATTGAGGGGGATGCATCCCTTTGGTGTGGGATCACAGCTGAGGCTCTGCTCAGTATGCAGACAAAATCACACAAGCTAAGCTTCTTTTTTAAGATATTCTTTTATTAGCAGGTTCCCTTCCAGGGTGCAGTTTCCTGAGGGTCTGGGGCTGTCAAATCTGCTTGTGTGCTCTGGATTGTTCTCTCCTACAGTTTTCCTACTCTCCAGCAAAGAGACCATCAGCAGCAAGTATGAAACTTCCACTGTCTTCCACCAACTTCCACAGTGCCATCAGAACAAAGACTTAAAAACCATTAAGTTATCTTTCACCTTCCAAATGTTTAAGAAAATCACATTGGAACTGAGTTTTGTTCAGGCTTCTGGAAGGATTTAACTGAAAGCAATGGGAAAAAAATCCTCATCTCCCCAAATTTTGTGGCTGTAAACACTGTCCTGGTGGCCACGTGGGACGTGGTGGCAGGTGAGCATCAGGCAGGTGAGTGCTCTGCTGGGTATGGAAACTTATTTCAATAGAACTTCCAAAAATGTTCAGTCCTACGTGCAATGGAGCTTGTATTGTTATTATTGTTGGGTTTTTATGGTTTTTTCAAGCCATGGGGGTGAGAGTGTCTCCCTGAAGAGATGTGTTTGGTTTCTATGGTGGCATGTCCTCGCTGGATGAGTTGGAGGGGTCCCTGTGCTTCAGCCCACACCAGCCTCCCACCAGCGCAAAAAGTGGAGTTGACTTCTCTTGTCTCCTCAGTGACTCCCCTCCTTGGGGCTTGGTGCTGTTGGGGTTCTCTGCCTTCCCTGGGGACGACAGTCATGGATCTTCCCCTGCTTTAAGTTAAAATTTCTTGCTGGAGGACATACACGTGCTGTTGCAGGGTGCAGAGAGGGGAAAGAGTGACCTTGGCCCCCATGCTGGACCTTATTGCTTTACCCTGAGCCCTTTGCAGACAGGATTTTTATATTCTTGCCTCCTTCTTAAAATTTGCTCTATCGTTTTACCGGGGAACAAAATCTTAGGAACCTCCTTGGTTGCCCAAGTAAATAAATACCTAGCATTTCATGATCGCCAGGATGTTCTTCAATACAAATTGCACCAGTTTTCCCAAGGAGTAAGAGCTGCTGGCGTGAAGCCAGGGCCTCCAACGACAGCTACAAATGTCTTTGTTTGCCTCCTCGGTTCTAGTGCAGAGCTAAGCAGAAAAAGATTATCAAGGCCTGCAAATGATTGTGTAATCCACAAATGCACTTTATTTGATTAAATGATAAAAATGTGAACCTTCCAGCAATAACATATACCTCTGCCGCCCCAGACAGTGGTGAGCCAGCAAATCTGCGGCAGCTGTACAGTGCCTGGAGCTGGCCCCCAGCTTGGCGGTGAAGGCAGCCTGCTCCCGCTTGACCTCTCCAGCCCTGTGGAGACGCTCTACAGGCTTTGAGTCTCCCTATATAATCCTTCCTCTGTTTCTCTTACACGTGCAAAAGCAGCCAGGACATGTTTCTGCTGTTCCTGCAGAACATGTTGTGAGGCCATTGTCGTGCACTGCCCCAGGGTCAGGTGGGTGCAGGACATTCAGCCCACGGTCTGCAGCACAGGGATGTGTCATAGAATCATAGAATCACCAGGTTGGAAAAGACCCATTGGATCATCAAGTCCAACCATTCCTATCAAACACTAAACCATATCCCTCAGCACCTTGTCCGTCCGTCCATCCATCCATCCCTCCATCCCTCCATCCCTCCATCCTTCCCTCCTTCCCTTAAACACCTGCAGGGAAAGTGACTTAACCACCTCCCTGGGCAGCACCAGGTTGGAAAAGACCCATTGGATCATCAAGTCCAACCATTCCTATCAAACACTAAACCATACCTCTCAGCACCTTGTCCGTCCGTCCGTCCATCCATCCATCCCTCCATCCCTCCATCCTTCCCTCCTTCCCTTAAACACCTGCAGGGAAAGTGACTCAACCACCTCCCTGGGCAGGTTGTTCCAGGGCCCAATGACCCTTTCCATGAAAAACGTGTCCCCAGGCACACACACGTGGACAGCCATGTGCCCATGGTGTCAGTGTTGATTACCAGTAGGGTTCCTCCAGTCTTTGTCAAGCTTCAAGTCAGAGAGACAAGAGGGTTTGACTCTGGGATTTAACACCTTTTTTACTTGCCACTGATGTCCCCTCAGTGCTTTTCTTCTGGTGTCAGCATTGATGTACCCCATCTTCAGGGGCCAGGGGAAGCCCTCAAGCAGCGACTTCTAGCAGAAGAGAAGCTTTCCAGCTCTGGCTTCCTGTCTACAATGTTCCTTGACTAGATGTGGATCAACAGGTATATACCCACATGAGGTATATAGATATATATGTAATATACATGTTTAAAATGTATAACTATGAATAGAATAGAATAGAAATTACAATCCACCTAGAGTATTAACATGGGCTAAAAGCGCCAGGGTTCAGACATTGCACGGAAAAGGCCAAACAGCATCACATGGCCCTGCAAGCTAAAGGATACGATGGGGGGTTTCTTCCCACTCAGAGGTGATGATTAAGTTTCTTCTGAGCTGCAGGGAAGAGGGGAAAAAAAAAATCCATAAATTGTGAAGGCAGTAAGGGCTGAGTAGAGCAACACCCCTCCCTCTACCCGCCTGGACTAATGAAAATCACAGCCACGCTGGGAGGTGACTGGTTTATGTTTGTTCTTTGCTTTAAACGTAGTGGTAAAAGGCCCACAGTTTGAGGTTGGGATCGGAGGTGGGATCATTAGGAGGTGGCAGGCGATGGCTGACACACATTAATGTGCTTTGAGCAGTCAGAGCTTCACTGTTTGGTTGTTGTTGTTTGTTTTTTTTAGCTGAGGCAAAATATTGCTTCAGGAAAATGACTGTCTGCCCTGGTGGAATTAGAGCAGGGGGAAGGGGGTAAAACGATTTATCTTGAGTTTTATGGCACTGGATTGACATCCCTGGAGATGCAATCTCCCACCACCCCTGCAGAGCCACAGGGGCTGGGTGGGTGACACATTTCTGGGCACTGCCAGTTGTCCCTTTTTGGAGGCTCCTTTTTTGGAGAGGCTGGCAGTGGGGTGCGATGGCTGGACAGTGACTGGGATCCTCAGCCGTGACTACCAAGAGCAATTTTTCTGTGTGGTGATATCAGTTGGGAAGCACCCCTGTAGGCACCTTGCCTGCCCCTCTAGTCCCTGATGTCTTGGTGGCTCATTGCTGTGTGCCTGGCATGGGTGGCCAACGAGGTCACCCTGGGCTCTCAGACCTTGGAATGTTGCTATATCAGGGGGAATCCCACTGCTCCAGGGACTTTGAAGGTGGTCACTGCTGTGACAGCACATCCAGGTGTTCTTCACAGCACTAATACCATTGCAAGGGGCTTGAACTGGCCTCCCCCTCCCTCTGCTGGAAGAAAGCAGAAGTGTCCAAGGTCCATCCTTGGGACACAGATGATGGCCACGGATGGCTTTCCCCTGGCTGTAGGTGATGTCCCCAACAAGGTAGTTCCTGGTGAATGATGGAGACTGGGTAGGTTCTTTCAGTGCTCGCCTCTCCTGTATCACAGGGGGTCACAAAGAACATTGTAAAACCAGTTACTAGCTCACAAACCACCCGTGGGATCAGTCCCTGGGGGGGAAACTGAGGCACGAGAACAGAGCTGCTTCTCCCAAGGTCATGCAGAGGTTGTGGCAGGGAAGGAACTGCTTGCAACCCATGCTGAAATCCCTAGGAATCACACTTTTGTTATGGTCCCAGATGCCTGGGCCGCTTTGGCTGTCACACTATCCTGAGCTTGAGTTTTATTTCTTCCCCAAACTGATCTTTTCCCCCTTTTTTTATGAACGAAATTCTTCCTTCACAGCTCCTATTCTCTCAGGGGCTCTTCCACTCAGCGGTAGCCCAATTTCCTTTTATAGCTCATACAATGACTGTCCTAATTACAATTAAAACTGGGAACGCTCTAATCAAATCTTTTACTATTCTAGACAAACTCAGAAAATGAGTAAAATTAGTGACACATGGCACAAAAAAAAAAAAAAAGGGAAAAATAGAATTGCGTGAGCTGGTGCTAATGCAGAGAGAGAGTTAAAGAGGGCAGTAGGATTTTGGCACTCATCTGCAGTAATTGGTGGGGGGGTGGAGGCACAGGCACTGCTGTGGAGTGGGACTTGAGCATCCCTGGAGGCTCCTCCATCCTGCTGACCCTGCTAGCTGGACACGTGTGTTCGAATAATCCCCCCAAGGAGTAGCCATAGCAACAAAGCCTTTTGATGGCGAAAACCTTCAGCATCAAGAGTTAATCAGACCCTAAACCAGAATGGGGTTAAAGGCAGAGCAGGGACATGTGAAGAGTGGGTTCACTGGGGCAGAAGAAAGGCAATGAGCAGAGAGTAAATAACAAACAAGGGAGAGGAGTCTGATGTCTACTTGAGCTCGAGCGGACGGCCAGAGGGAATGTCACTGCAATGGGAAATCATAGGGGTAAATTCATAGGCTGGTTAATTATTTTTAATTTTCTGAAGGGCTGGCTGTGTGATTTTAGCACCCTGCTCCATCACATTTCACACCTCTGTGTACTGATTTTGTAGGGGAAACACAAGGTCCTATAACGTGGAAAGCTGAGCATGTCCTACCTTGGTGTTCTCAGCTGTGTCTTGCCAAGGGGTAGGGATTGCTAGAGCCAAAGGGCTGCACGTGCTGTGTTCAGGGGCAGGGTGTGAACTGAGGTTCAGGAAAGAAAAACATGGAGTGTTCTTCCTACTGGTGGAAACCAAATGAGGAAAACTGGTACTGGCAGAACGAGGATGCCTTTTTATGCTAGAGAGCAGATGTTCCCAGCTAATCTCAGCGTTATGGTGTTACAGTTTTCAAGATTTGGGAGATCCTTCTGAATGTAGGGTCTTGTGGAGGTAGTGGGTAGGAACAGGGCTTCCTCAATCTCACATTCACTATGTTTTCCCCACTGACCAGCCCAAATATTCCTTATTGCAATGTAATCCCCTTTCTTTATACTCAGCAGTGATGTGAAGACCAGATTTCTCACCGATGCTGCTTTTGAGGGGGTGTCTAACTCAGATTGGGTCCCCTCCAAGACCTTAGCTATCTACAGCTCTCTCCCAAGGTCTTGTTTTCAGAGAGGTACAGAGGTTCAGCAGCCACAGGAGCAGTCTTGAGTAAAATGAGTGGTCTAACAGCCTTATATCTTAATTCTTACCTGTTTTGCATCTAGACTGTGCAGTCTCACAACTGGAGCACCAACAGCTCCCACGATGAAGAGGTATCTTGGACCCAGGTGTCTATTTGGTTTGGTTACAACACATTAACAAAGAGCTGGTGGCTCTCCTCCCTTCTTTCCCTTACTCTCAATTTTTATTACTTTGTCAAAGTACTTTCAAGTATAATACTTATATTTTATAGGTCTGAAGCACAAGATAATTCAATTTGCTTTATAGACCCAGTTTGATAAATCCACTTGGAAGCCCGCACTGTGGTAATTGAAATGCACTGCCTGAGGAGGAGGGAATTTCTCCACTGGTTTCAGCCTTTGCTTCTGACCAATCCCAGGGCAGGAATCAGTGAAATATGTTGGGATTTACAGAGCGGGAACTGCCTGGGGCCCCAGATGGATTTTGGTGTGATGGGAGCAGGGAAGCTCCTAAGTTAATTCCTTGTTCCTCCTCTTGTTCTGATCTTTCTGACCTAACTAAGCCTCAAGCACCATTGAACTGTTGGGGCCCAAATTGAAATTACAAATTATGCTGGCCAGGAGTTCAGCATGACCAAAACTAGAATGTTTTACATGCCTTTAGGAGCAGATCTGGTAATTCATCCCTGCCTGCACTGAGCCAGCAGCATCATTGTTTCTCAGTTCTCCAAATGAATTGTAGCTGAAAGCAGGTTCTCTGGGCAGAAAAAGCCTCTTTGAAGGAGTAGAACACATTCCTTTTGGAAGATGTGAGATTTGGGGTGGGGGGAAACTCTCACCTTCACCACAGCAGCAGGAGACAACTGCCTTGAGGAAAGTTTTGATGCTTGGGGACCAGTTTGAGGCAGAGAGAGGGATTCGGTCATGAATCTCAGGTTCAGAAGGCTTATGGGAGCCAGTCACTTTCTCTCACACATTCTCCACTTTCCTTTATTGGTGGGATTTGAACCAAAGCTTTGAGCTTTGTGTTTATTAAGGGATAATAGATTACAGTGCCTGTGACAGCAAGGAGTCAGTACAGCGAACCAAGAAGCCATTCCCAGCCTCATGTTACAGATGTCCTTGATGCCCAGCTCTTCATCTGAAGTTTGCTGATTGGTCTTGGCTCCTGGCATTAGATGAATCTACCTGTGGCAGACCAGATTTCTTGCAACCCAGCAGTGGCAACAGCTTTCAAAGGGGCAGCATTTCCCCAGAGCAAATGGTTTGGAAGCTGAAGTCAGTTTTCCTATTGAAAGAAGAGCTTGTTTGCTCGCAAACCTCTCATCACATATTGGTCTTACAATGCAGTAATGCTTGAGGCTACAGGGAAAGTGCTTGAAATACCAGGAATGCAGAAACCTTGCAGACCTCTGGGTTACATCTCTGAGGTTACCTTGGCTAGAGGTTGCTGTGCTGTGTGTTGAATGGACATCTTTAATCCAAATGTTTTTAGAAATTTCCTCTCACTGTTCAACAAAAAAAAAAAAGTCAACATTGCACTGAAAGTGATATTGATCCTATGTGACACCAAATATTGTGCAAAGCCTTGGAAAATGTTGGGAACATTGGCTATTGTTTTATTGCCTGAAATATTTGGTTTTGAGTAAAAGGTTGCTAGTGTTTCTTCAAACAAAAAGTTTGACAAATGTCACAGCCACGTCTAGAAAAGACCTCACTAGACGGAACTGGTCAGGTGTGAAGAGGCACCGGCCTCCAGATTTCTGCCTGGAGGGCAAAAAGCTGAGTGCAGAAAGTGTGTTTTGAAGGCAGCGTTTTAGGATACAGCCCTGCCTGCTCAGTCCTTCCCACAGACAGAGCAAACAACCCTTTCTGCTTGTTCCCTGCTGGCTGTGATGTAGAGAGGTGGTGTTAGATGTAGCTGGGAGGTGCACCCCATAGCTTTGCCTCCTAACTTTCCCACCATAGCTGAGCTTTCCACGGCAGCTGGAGGAGGGATGAGACTGTCAGCTCATTGTTTCTGCTGGAGAAGTCACCCTTCTTTTCCTGTTTTAGACTTCAGCCCCCAGGGCTGTTAATACAGTATTTCCCAGAAGGGCTAAATTTAAAGCAAATGGAAACATTATATTTTTGGATAACGTAGGTAGAACTGACACTCTGCCTTCATTTTTGCTTTCTCTCTCTTCACTGAGTGTATATCATAGGCTGTCATTGTATTTAAATAATAAAACAGAACCAGGATTATTTTGTACACTTTTTTTCTCTTCTCTGATCTCCCCATTGAAAAATGCATGGAAAGCAACAGATGTTTCGACTTTGTAGCTTGAACCTTCTGGGCTGTTTGAAGATTTGATGTAAAGTTCTTTGAACATCAGTTTCAGAGGAGACTCTCATAGTAACGGTTGCCATGCAAAATTCATAATTAATGAAGATTTCAGGGTTATGGCGAGTTTTAAAATGTTATTTCATTATTAGTGTTATTATTTTGTACTATTCTTAATCAGCTTGGAGGAGAGGCATCAGCCAACTGGTAGAAACAGAGTCACAACTGCACCCTGGCACATGACATTGAATCAGGGTGGCTTTCTCCAGGCTGTGCAGCTCAGGGGTAGCCAGAAGGGATCTCTGAATAACTGTGGGGTGCATGGATGCTGATTTAGGCAAGGGTTGTTGAAAGGCACCTGGTGTTTAGTGGGTAGGGTTCACTCACCTGCTGCCCACTGTATCAAAGCAAGAAGCTGATCTAACTCAGAGGACTGGATTACCCTCTAGTGGCTGCAGCTTAAATAAGAGGGATGAAGTGGTTCTTGCAGATGTGGTTGTGATGCACTAAATGCTCCTGTTTGGGGGGTGCTGGCTGCAGTGTAGAAGGTGAGCCAGGAGGCCATAAGGGAGCAGACATCAGTGCTGTGGGAAATGCTGAGCCCAGAGCTCCCTGGGAATAATGTGAGTGATGCAAATGCCCAGGGTGGCCTTGGTGTGATACCTGCTGTCAGCACCAGGAGGGATATTTTTGGAAGTGCTGGGGATGTTGTAGCTGGGCTGCCTGGAACAGCATCATGCTTCTATGGCTATTGCACCAGCATGACTCTTCAGAGCAATCTTTGGGATATCTAAAGTATTTGGCAGCAGCCCCACAGGTAGACGAGGGAAAATCTGTGGCTTGTAGATGGGCTATGGGATTCCTCTTGGCTGTATCACATTGCCACCCAACACCTGCTCTGTATATCTCTAGCATGGAGTGATTCTGTTATCTGCCATGCCAAGGGGTGGGGCAGGACCTTTGCAGTGCTGACCCTGACTGTAGCACAGGGTGCTTAGCAGCAGCAGACATGCCCGGGCCTCTGCTACCCCAATTTTGAGCAGCCTAAATGAGATTTTTGCCACTGGATCCATTCACTGTTAGTTGTCCAGGGAGATCTGGGCTCACGACAAAATGATGATCTTCTGTTTAGAAGGCAGGACATGGGTGACTTTATGGTGTACTTGGCACAAAGCTGGCTGGTACGCAGGCATGTGAGGCAGTGAGGCTGACTGTCCTTGGCATCCCCTGGGAGAGGCAGAGGCTCAGTAGTGTCAGCAGTGACCGGTGATACTCTGCTGCCACCAGCAAGCCACCACTGGCTGCTGTGGCAGAGGCAGTCAAGTCATGCATTTAATTGGTGTCTATTGGATTTTTTTTCCCGCAGCTACAGTTTGTGCTACTTATTGTGACATCCATGAAAAGCAGTGATTTGGGTTTGTTTGTGTGTCTGACTGGGAGGATTTCTCTACTCCAGCATCTGACCCCTTCCCCCCATCCTGACGGCTGTTTTTCTGTGTCACTGGACTAAAATAAGAGGAGTCTTTTGGGTCATGGTGGTGTGGGCTGGGCAGAGTTGGAGGAGCAGTGGAATGGTAGCACAGCCAGGCCAGCCATCAGGGCAGCTGGAGGCACGTGCCACTCTCCTCGCTGCTGATGCCCCAGGAGATCACAGCAAGGCTGTCCTCCAGCGTGGAGCTGCAGCTGGGCCTCTGTCATGTCACCATCGTATCACCACACACCCCAGCTGCTGGCTGAACTTCAGTGGCTGCAGGAACAGAGCGGACAGGCTGGGCAGCAGCGGAGTTGCACAAGCTCAGGGTGGCATTTGTCCATCTGCAGTTGCACAGGGTTTTTTGCCTCCAGAACTGTGACTTCCAGAGCAGGTGGAGGTGAGCAGGGAGTTGGTAGAATGTGAGTTCTCCTAACCTAATCAGATCTATTGCATCTCTAGCCTGGCCAGGATTTCCTCTTGTGTTTTTACCTAGAGAGTATTAGCAATTTGTCTGAAGGGCAATGACTCTGAACAGGGTGAAGCACAGAGAGAGAGAAAATGATGAAGTAGTATTGAAATGCACCTCTTGTGAGGGATGTGAAACTAATCCGTAGCTCACACCTTTGTAACATGTCCTTGCTGCTGGATTAGGCCAAGTCTTGGAGGTTCTGGACATGGATAGACCAGGTGGAACTTAGCAGAGCTCCTCCCCCCAGTACTGATACCTCTTCTTCCAATCTAGGAGGACTGGGTTGGAAATGTCTGACTTGAGCACCTGAGGTTTTTAGGCATTTCAGGAGCTAGAGCTGTGTTTCTCAGCTGGGTCTAGTCTCCAGAATAAGTGGAATTCTGCCCACACCATGAACCCTATGGTCATCAGTTACAGGCTTGTTCAGGGGGTGAATACTGCTGCTCTGCCCCAGTACCGGGCACCATGTTAACAAGCTGTTGTGGTTCAGGACACACTTTTGCAGCACAATGGGCTGCAACCTTCATCCCACAGTGAATGTTGATGTCCCCGTGGTGTTGACCACTGTGATGCTGGACCATAGGGTCCCTCAGGAAACTTAGGCTTTGATGCAGCCATAAATGGCCATGACGGGTTGGGTGCTGCCAGTAGACTTGTCCTCTGACCAGGGGAAATACTGCTACTGGTGTTTCTAAAAGAAAGAAAGGAGAGGAGATAGACTTGAAAAGGGATGTGCAGCTGGTGACAGTTCTTAGTGATGCCAGGCTGTGTGGTAGCCCACTTTTTGGGGCTCTGGGTGTTGCATTTGCCCCATTGTCCTTCAGGGAATGCGACACAATAGATGGTGACAACGTGCAGAGCTGTCAGACTTGACCTGTCATCTTCAGCCAACACAATGGAGGTCTCAGGGCTTGCTGCCCTCTCTGCCTGACCAGTTTGCTGTATATAGGAGGGGGAGATGTCCTTCTGCTTGTTCCCAAACTGGCTAGTCAGCTCTTCGTACAAATGCCTCTGCATCTTCCCCTCCTCCCTCTGCTCTCTCCTTTGGATTAATCTCTATTGTAATGTTGGGCTCCAGCCTGAGCACAAGGTGCTGGTGTCATGAGACAAGGTGTAATGAAGGTCAAAAAGACTTTTTGCAGAAGCTCATCTCTTGTACAGGCAGTTTTTGGGGAGGTCATGGGCCAGAAATGGCTCCCAGAGAACAGTTTGGTTGAGGTTGTTCTGATATGGGGAACAGGGAGTAGAGTGCAGCTGTTTTAGGACATGCTGTGTCACTTGTCTTCATCCAAAGAACAGGCTCTTCTGTATTTTGTATACTCACCTTTTATATATTTTTATTTGTAGGTGCACCAGGAGTACTACAAAGAAACACTTCTGCAAACCCAAAGGACTGAGATTCCTGCATCTGGGGCTCAGTCCACCCAGCAATCTCCACTCAGCTATTATAAGAAGTTTACACACCTCATCCACCTCACCTCTTATAGCCCTTTCTGTTTGACCTTCACCTCTGAGGCAAGTGTGGCTTCATGGAACGGTGCCTCTCCCGTCTTGCAGCCCAGAGTGTTGGTTTCAGCCCCGTGCAGCCAGCTTTGCCGCTTCTCACCTGTGCATCCTTCGCTGCCCTGCGATGGTGACAGCCCTCGTTGAAGCCCCTCTCCAATAACCTGCCATGGCAGATGTGGCCTCGCAGCCCTGGGAGGGCTCGGTGCTCGACAGAGGGGAACGTCTCTGGACTCTAATCCAAGCAGACAGATTGAGGTCAAATGCGCCCTTCGTGCGACAAGCAGAGAAGGGCAGGAGAAGGGGAAGGGGCACACATGCGGTGGACGGCGAGGAGCGTGAGAGTCCCATGGGGACCACCGGGCACCCGGTGAGGGATGGGACCAGGCAGCCTGTTCCTCTTCCATCCCCTCTCCCTGGGGGAGAAGCTGGGGGTGGAGGGGACTGTCAGGTAGTCTGTGTGGCGTGTATTGCAAAAATGCAGCCTAGTTTGGCAGAGCAGGCTGAGGGGTGGGACATAGCAGAGCTGGGCATCCAATTCAGTTTGCTTGGCACTTCTCTGTTGTGGTTTAGGCTCCTGAGACCCTGATGAAACCAAGGAAGTTGAAAGGTGTCGTCTTTGAACAAAAAGCAGGGAAGTTGCCAACTGTGCCTCTCCTTGCCGGCAGCCTTAGGAGTCACAGGGTTGGGGGACTGACCTGCCTGCTTCTCATGCTGAGTTACGGGCTCAGAGTTGAAGTGTGCAGGCACCGAGATGAGAAGTGCAAGGTTTTATTGCTTAACTTCCATGTATCAGCTGCTCCCATCCACTTGTCTGTCCATTGGCTTTAGAAAAGTTACCCTGCCCAGTGCAGAGCTGCTTTCTGCTTCCTACCCCACTCTCAGTGCTAGGGCTTCCCTCTTGGTTAGGTCCTGCCACCAAATTGAGCAGCAGGATATAAGCATCAAGAAGCTGAGCAGCTGGATGAGGATTAAGCCTGCTCAGGTTTGCTTTTTCATGGTGCTTTGGCATTTGCATGCCGTGTTGTGGATGCTCCTTGCTGGTGGCAGGGCAGGACTCGCAATGCTCCTTGGTACATGTCCAGGCTTTGGTGGGGAGACTTGCACTGGTATTATTGAGCAGATGCGGTAAAAGAAGGGACAAGGTTTAAAAAACATAAAATCACCACCCTCAAAATGGAGAGGCTGAGCAGTTTCTTTTTGCAGCATCTGGTGGCTGTTGCATGAAAACATAGTACATTGAGCTCATAATAAGTACGACTTTGGGATACCTGGATGTCCCAAAGAGTGGCTATTCCCCAGGACATAGTGCAGGTTAAGATGAAGTCTTTGATCTCTCAGAACCACCAAATGTGATGATACCTTATCTGGCTTACGATGGAGGAGGCTCCATTTTCTTTCATTCCAGGTAAGCTTATGTTATTAAGAGAGTCTTGAGTGGCTCTGAAAGCATCTGCTCCTAGCTGGTATTTCTTGGACATGTCTAAACCGTACAATACTCTACAACACCTGAACTCTTTCCCTGCTTGCCAGGAGGGGCACAGAGATGAGTGTTGTGTGGTTAAAATCACCCTGGGCTGCCTGCAACCCCACTGCTCATGCCTGAATGTCCAGAGGTGATGACTCCACGGTGTGACAAGCTCGGGGAGAGGGGCTGGGAGCTGCGTGGCTCCAAGGGCTAGGCTGCTCTCCTGCAAATCCTGTTAGTGGTGAAGAAGGATGAGAGGGACAGAAGTGTGAAAAGAGAATCAGCTCCAGACAGAATATATGTATTTTTTTTTGCCTGCTCCCCAGGAGACTTTTGAGAGTCTCAGAACAGCATTTCACATAGTTGCTCAAGTGGAACTGCTCTGAATAAATAGTTGCATTTCTGCAGTGAAGATTTAAAACACGGTTCTTGGTAATTTCTGGCTGCTGAAAATCCCTTGGTACTTTTCAGAATAGGGGGTGTGTTAACCCCAGTACCTTGGCCAAATTCCCAGCTGGGAACCACCTCGTAAAATCCCTTTCATAACTCTGAGCAGGCTCCATCTTAAAAATCTTTCCTCCTTTTTTTTTTTTTTTTTAAATATTGTTTGCCCTAGCTGCCTCCCTGCTCTGGTGAGACATAATTTTGAGCTTAGACATGTTCCTAGCTAGTTCATATATTTTTAGTACCGATGTCATCCTTCTACCAGTTCTTATCCCTTGTTTGCTTTCTCTATCCCAAACATAATTAGCAATCACACCTCCTTGTCCAAATAAACTGAGGGTTTTTTTGCCTCCTTTTTGTGGGCCATCTCCCATCTGCTGGTTATTCTGTCATCCTTTCTTTGTGTTTGCTGCTGCTCTTGAGAGTGGATGACCAGTTTATCTAGTGAACTGGGTGATGTCCTCCTCTGCTAGAAACCTTCCCCTGCATACAACCTAGGATCAAATTTGCCTGCTTTGTGGCTCTGTCTCATTACTCAGCCTGCAATTGCCTCCTACAAGCAAGGTCTTTTCTTCTTCAGTCATTTGAGCTTATGAATTCCTCATATATGGTAGAAATTCTTGAAAACTGCACTGTTTTCTTCCAGGGCTGGAGTCATCCCCCAGCTGTGCCTACAGTGCGATACCCACCTTGTCTTCCCTGTTTTCTTCCTGCTTCTCATGGGCTAGTTTCATTAAGTTTTGCTCATTAGGGATTTTTTTCACTATGGCAATTCCCAAGGTCACTCTGCAGGAAATTCCACATCCAACTTCCTTGCAGCTGAACCACCCCCTTCCCTCCACCGAATCTCAACCTGCCTCTACTTTGCCTGGGCTAAGTCTCTTCGTCTTTACCATAACAAATCAATTCCCATCATGGCATTGCATTATATGATTCATTAAAATGCATGTTTTCCTTTATCTAGAAGATCAGTTATTAACACAAGGAGTGAGACGAAAAGGAAAACAATCCCAAACATGATAGTCCGGCTTTCCCCACCTTTAACAGCCCTCCCTAGTCTTTGTGTTTTTCCTTCCACACTGGGTTGGCAGCTGTTCAGATTGCTTTCTCATCCTTTTTACTTTCAGGTGCTGCATTTTATGCTCTCTACCCCCTTACTTGCGGATTTATCGATGACCTTTCTCGCAGACCTGTCATTACATGGGGTAGTTCCTCCAGGAATTTGGGCTCGAGCTACCTGGCCTCATCACTTGATCACAGGAAAATCTTGGATCTTCACTTCCATCTCAGCTGTGGTAAGTACATTTTCCACATTGCTCACCCAAATTGATTCATATATTTATAATTGTTGTCCTTGTCCAGAGCTGCTGAGAAGAATTAATTTCATCATGGAACTTCACTTAGATTTTCTGTGAACTCTCTTCCTCTGTCCTGCATCACAGCATTACATGTTCTGTCTTTATTATTTTTGTGTTTGTATGCCTAGAGAACCTCTCACTACTTCTTTTAATATTCTTCCCTAGGTCTAACTCAGTTTGACTTTTGGCATTTCTCATTCCATTCCTCTACTTTCCAGCCTCTATAATACTGCTGTCCTTGCTGCTTAATAATTTCCCTTTCTATGTTCTATCCTTATTCCTTTTATCCTTATTACTGTACTCATTCCGGAAAGTTAGGAGTTGCTCAGGAGCTGCTCCTTCAATATTTTTTCCATATTTGGGGTCTAGTCTCATGGGATTTTTGCCTTTGATTCAAAGACTGTTGAATGTCCCTTTTTATATCCAAGGCCTTGGTTTGTCCTTTTGAAATCACGAACCTTTAGGCAGCACTCTGCTGTTGTTTATCTGTTCTGTTTTAAATAGGTCAAAATAAGGCATAAGTTGTAAATAAATTACTCTGTCCAAGGTTATTTTCCAGTTCCAGCTCTTCTACTGTGTTCTTATCATTCACCAATTTTGAGTATAAAACAGTATAATTTACTGGTGATCCACGTATGGTTGGTATTCAAAACTTTAACCATTGCAGCTAGGATGTGTCAGTTTTTACTGCTAGTTTTAAGGGTTTTTTTTTTGTTTTTTTTGCTTGGGAGTTTAGTCTTCCTGAAAGAGTAATTTTTGTAGTTTCTCTCTTTTTTTCTAATAGCATTAACCGATATCTCAGTGGCCCTCCAAACCCATCCCTGCTACTTCAGGGAGGAATTTCTGCACTCTCCTAGTACAGTTGATTTATTTCTTTTGTTCAGGTAATGGTGACCCCAGCTGATCTTTAATCCTCTGATACTTCCTCATCCATCACATTAGCGAGGGCACTGCTGCCTTGTCACCTCTTCCCTGCATTTCCCAAGGGGAGCAGAACCACTGGCACTATCGCTCCACCAGGGTTTTCTTTGTCCTCCTGGTTTCTGTGACCTCTCCAGCACCTGGAGTCATGCCATGCACTGTTGTGCTGTCCCACTGGGTATGCCAGTCCTTCTGAATCACCTCCATCCTTTACCTAAAGGAGTTTGTGACAGAGTGAGGGATGTGAACACAAGTGTTGAGCAAGTAGCCTACATAACAGTCCACCCTGCCTAGCTCTCCCTTTGTGTGACCTGTCCAGCCCAGATTAGCTTCCAACAGTCTTTTTCTCTTCTTCAGCCTTTTCGTAGATCAGGCTGTTGAAGCTGAATCACTGGATCTGCCCACCCCACCAACAGCCCCAGCCCAGCTCTGACCTATCGGTGCAGCCCTCTGATGACCAGGAGTAGGGGGCTGGCAGCTCCTGCTGAATGTACAGCTCCTGCTCACCCTCAGCAGCTGTGCAGAAACATGTTTTCCTCTGAAGCTTTTCCATAATTACCTTCTATTTTTTAGTTTCTGTAGCATATTGTCAGTATCTTTTGGTCTCTCAGCCTCTTGGGACCCTCAGGAGAAAAAATGAGTGATTTCTTCTATAGAGGGAATCAGCAGCTTCCAACTTGCCAGCCTGGGTGGATTATCTTGTCCTCTTGCTTTTAATAAGCTGCACAAGATTAAAGAACGACTGTGGATTAGGTTGCTGGTTGCTTTTTTTCCCAGAGTTTTAATTTGACACGTAATTGGAGGCAGAACAGAGGATTCTGGGTCCTCGTGCACCACTGCCTTTTACACTGGCATTGGCAGTAAACCTATTAGCAAATCGAGCCGGTGGATAGAGACCAAGGGGTTTGTGGCTTTGAAGGACTTACATGTTGTTAAACATTTTACAGTGTTTGAACTGGTTGTATGCCTTGGTTTTGTTTTCTTTCCCCCTACCCTCCGCTTCATCTTCACCACCAATCTGATTTTTAAAAATACATGTACTTATTAATTTATGAGCTGTGGTCAGTGCTGTGGGAAGAGAGACCTGGAGGGAAAAGGAGTTTGTGCATGTGGTAGGGCCATAATGAGATCAGGGATGGCGGAGGATCTGTGTTTGGACTCTGCTCCTGCTTTCACTGAGACACTTGATCCTCAAGTGAACAAACATAGTATATAAAAGCATGGGCTCTCTAGCAGCTTAATGTTTCTGCAGATGATTGATAGCACAGTGCACAGGACCTTCAGATATAAGAGTGGGAAAGTTTAGACCACAAATATCCTGTGTTTGTGGCTGATAGCATTGCCTACAGGAGGGCACAATAAGTCCTCTGATGCTCTCCACACCTTCCCAGGCCATCAGTGACCATAACCCAGAGCAGACAGTCCAGCTGTTCACCTCTGGGGGGTGCAAGAAAGGCTCTGTTTTTTTCCAGACCTTAAAGCAACACATCCACAGATGCTCTTACCTGGTGTGTAACAAGTTCCAACTCCCTCTGGTAATGACGGAAAAAATAGAGTCAAAGGAGGGGGCCAACTCCTTCTCACAGAAGAAAGATCAAAGCCGGGCTACCCAGCGTGATGGGTGGTCTGCTGGCAGTAGCTTCTGCCTTCTGCAAGTTCCAGCTCTGGAATCTCCAACATAACAAGGGTACGGAACGGTTGGAATGAAGATGATCAGAGGGATGGAGCACCTCTGTCATGAAGACAGGCTGAGAGAGTTGGGGCTGTTCAGCCTGGAGAAGAGAAGGCTTTGGGGAGACCTTACAGCAGCCATCCTGTATTTGAAGGGGGCTACAAGAAGGCTGGAGAGGGACTTTTTATGAGGGCCTGTAGTAATAGGATGAATGGCTTTAAATTGGAAGGGCATAAGGAAGAAATTCTTCATCATGAGGGTGGTGAGACACTGGCACAGGTTGCCCAGGGAACTGTGGATACCCCCTCCCTGTAAGGGTTCAAGGTCAGGTGGGATGGGGCCTTGAACAGCCTGATCCAGTGGGAGGTGTCCCTGCCTGTGCAAATTTCCTCCCTTCATGGCAGCGAGGGTGGAACTAGATGATATTTAAGGTCCCTTCCAAGCTAAACCATTCTATGATTCTATGCTGGGGTATGTGGGGGACAGTCTCTGCACCCTGAGCACTTTGTTGTGGACCGTGATCTGTTTACTCTTCTCCATATTTCACATTCTAAATCACCACAGGGAGCTGGAAGAGAGAGAGAGGGGAACAAACCTGCTAGCATCATTGCTACCAGGTCTTCAGGGCATAACCTGTGCTAATGAACATAAATACATTGCAGTGCCAGGTATCTCCAGTTCTCTCTCTGCACTTCTCCCCTCCCTGCCTCTTCCTTTTCTATCCTCCTTTCACTACCAGACAACAACGCTAGCTATTCAAATGCTATTAAGGATATACAGACCCAGGAGGAGGAAAGGTAGGGAAGTGGTTTGTGTGAGCCAAATCTTAATGTTGCAGGACTGGCCTTTCTTCCCTTCTACCCCTATCACAGAAACAGATTTTGCCTTTTTCAAGCCCCACAGTGCCCAGGTTTATGACATTCTCTGCTTATGCAGTTTGTGACTAAGGAGATGTTCATGCTGAGTTGTTGTTGGTGGCTCATCCAAGAGTTAAACTTGCCAGGCTGTTACTGCAAAGCTGTTCAGGAACGTGGCAGTGCTGGACAAACAGGGCTTGTGGTTGAAAGGCTTCTCATGGGAGCTCAGAAGCTTCTAGAAAAAGTGCAATTAGCACTGAGGCATCTGGGATGTATTACGATTCTTTTGACACATGGAGAGTCATATGGATTTTTCCAAAGAGAAGTAAAAACAAAGACAGGTCATCAGTTGGCCTTTCTGATCTCAACGTGCATCCCATTAATGAAGGGATAAAAATGTTGCAGGAAATTCATGAGTTGGCTTAGTTGTGTGTGGGAAAAGATAGACAGGGGAGGGAGGAGAGTACTACTTTATATGTAACCTCCATATGCCCATTTAGGATTTAATAAGAGAGTTACCACATCACTGGTAAGTGACAGCTGGTTATTAGAAGCATATACTGAAGCTGCAGATGATCTAAAGGCAAAGCTGATGCTTAGCTATTCATATACCAGTACATCTGCCTTTAATACTGACTTGTAATTTTGTTAACATGCATTAACCAGCTTATTAAATAAAAACAAAATGGGGATCTTACTCTTAATGCAACCGCACAAAAAGGATCCAACCCCAAACCCTGCCTCCCTGGTTGTATCCCATGATGTCCTGGATCAAAATGTGTCCAAGGGTAGGATTATCCCAGCATGTTATTCTAGGAGAGTCACAGCAATATTATATTTCCTCTCCCTACCCATTCTTCCCTTTTGGCTTTTGCTTTTGCTTGCTTAGCACCCTCTAGAGTTGCTGTGTGTATGGTGAACGATGCATGGCTTGGGCAGGAAGTTCAGCCCAGTTTGAAGTTATTCATTCTCAAAAATAGGCAGCAAATATAATCTCTCCTGACCCTCTTGGTGGAGGTGACACCTCTGGCCTCTCTAGATGAGTGAGGGGTCTGTATCAACTCTTCAGATTGAAACATCCCAGGGTTGTGAGGGAGCAAAAACCTGGACTCAGCGGCATAGGCTCCGTCTGTTGTGTTTTCTGCTTTTAATAATGACAGACTCTGATGCTTTTAGCGTGGTGGGAGTGTCCACTAGCCCATCATGCTGGATGAGTGCTGCCAGCACATTGCTGCTACTCTACATTTGCAAACAGATTTGCTTGGATTGTGCTCACCCTCCGGTTTTCTATGCCAACCTCGATGTTTGAGCCAATGTACTTTCACAGCATGGCAGAGGCAGCGCTTGGAGATGGCTGCTGGTGGCTACCATGTGGGCAAGAGGCTGGTGATTGCCCTCCCTGCAATCTGTGCTGATGACAGAGAGGGAAGGAGGGCACACCAGCCTTTGTGGATGCCAGTGCTTTTGTCTTCTTCTCCCACTGCACTCTCTGCCCCTCTGTTAATTCCTGTTGAATTCTTAGACCCTGTCTGGGGAGATACATCAGTGTGAAACGTGCTCCGTGTGTCCATGGTAGAAGGGCAGCAATATTGTGTTGGATAGTGCCTCAGGTCCCATCCAGACATGCTCTAGGTTTGGGTTAAAGAAGAGATTATCTTTTGGCATTGGGTTTTTGGGTTGTCTGGGCCACCTGTTTGTCCCTCTCCAGCCTGGAGGGGTTCAACCAGTGGCTCCATGCCCATAGGGCAGATTGTATGGACCAGAGGCCAGGGTACTGGCTTATAATCACGCATATGTTTAAATCTGTCTACTCTGTTTGAACCAGTTTGTTGCATTACACATTCAAATGTCTACCAATTAACACAATCTTTATGGGAAGAAATAATGGGGTGCTACCCTCATTGCTCTTTTGTCCCTGTCCTGAGACTGTACCCCATAGTGGGTATCTTGCTCCTGCCTTGCCCCATCCTCCTTTCTGGTGAGAACTGCTAATGTGACAGCGTGCGCCAGCAGACCGGACGCTGCTGAGGTGAGTGTGCTCCGCGATGCTGGCCTCATTGGTCCCTACTTCCGTCTAACCAGCAGAGCGGAGAAATTGCCTGTTACCTCGGGTCGATTTTTCATGCACTCCTAAATTGCTTTGTATTGACACGCTGTCAGAAATGGATTGTCACATTAACCCAGCCAGAGCTGGGCTGGAGTTTGCAAGCACGTGCTGTTGGACTGATATCCTCACAGGTTGAGGGCAGGCTGGGGGGAGTGGTAGGGTGCCTGGGGTCTTTCCCTCTCTTTGATCCTCTCTTTGGCTTGCAGAGATGTCTTGCAGCAGTTTCTAAAAGTAATTTATGGTGCAGATGAGCCAAGGAAAGGCAAGGCTCCCTGTATCCTCCTTTCTATAGCCATTTCTTCTTCCTTTGTTGGATCAGAAGAGTGATTTGCAAGACTACTGACTCCTCACCCCAGCAGTACAATCTAGTGTTCTGACTCATGAGCTCTCTTCCCCAGTGAAGGCAGGTGACTGAGTGTAGGATCCCAAGGTTTAAAGGATTTGGGTCTTACTCTACTGTCCTTGCTTCCCCATCTGGATTTCCCTCCATGTTCTTCGTTCTATTACTACCTCTTCTCTCTGCCATGTGACAGATGCATGAAGGGATCAGCTGTAGCACTCAGCTGAGGAGCTGAGGTATGGTTATGTCAGAGGAAAACAACCAGTGATTGTGAAGATGGTGAATAAAAGCAAGTGAGAAGGATGGATTCACCTTTCTTTGTGAGCCAGCTTTCATAGAAACTCCTATTTCTTTCTGTCAATTCTATAGGTGATATGTGATTTCTAGAGCTTCCCATTCCTACCCCTAATGACCTCTTCCACTTTGCTAATAAGATTCCTCCTCAAAGATTATTAAATGCCTCTTGAAGTCAGAGCACACACCACCCATTTCATTTCCCTTGTCTGTCATTCAGCTAAAAGAGAAATCCAACCCAACCATATGTGTGCTGGCTAACTATGTCCTGGGAAGTCAGAGCTGCAGACAATCCTCATGCGAGAGAATCTGTCCCTCAGTGATAAGGAATTCAAGATTGGTCATGGGCTGTGCCTCTGCCTCTCCCATCTGATCTAGAGAGGCAACGGTGCCTACTTTTAGATGAGAGACTGATACAACTCACTAAGGTTCACATGGGAATTGTTTGGTTGGACTGCAGGTTTCTCATGTGGTTCAGTCCATTGTATCTTCTTCATGATGTAGGTGAGCACAAGTCTATCATTCCTTCTCATAGATTTGTGGAGAAAAAAAGCGTGTTTGACAGACTGTACTCCAAGTATAAAGCAATATTAGGGGTTCTAGTTTGCATCCTCAGAGTCCCTGTTTGGTTGTCTTTCAATATGACTGCCTTATGTCCATATTTCCTACCTTCCCTGATGATCTACCTCTGCTTTTTGCTTGCATCACCTCTTTTCTATGTGCTGAACAGGTCAATTTTATCTTATGCCTAAGCAATGCTAGGTTATTCTGATCATCTCTCTTGCTGGAAAAGCCTAATCTATGAGACATCCAGGTATGTCTCAGGGATCAGGGTCTGCATAGACCAAGAAGCACTGTCAACTCCTACAAACCAGCATAGTGGCTAAACTCATCTCCCTTGTAATTTTTTCCCTCTGAAAGAGACTTGAACTCACCTGGAAAGACCCTCCTGATCATCAGAAAATTCTGGTTTTGAGGTGGACTCTTACATGAGTCCACTGAGTTCTGCTATTCAAACTTTTCCACTGTGAGGAATAAGTAAGTATTATTTAAAACCTGGGTTGCAGTGAGGGAGTAAAAGAAGTAGGATTTCTAGCCTAGCCGCTTGAGCACTCACCTGGGAACGGGGGAGATGTGGTTTCCTGTTCAAGCTCCAGTGAATACTTACATAAATGATGTTATAGAATATTCTCTCCTCACTCCCCTCCTCTCTTTTTCTTCAGCCCAATGAATATTTACTCATTTCACGCACAGCAGAAGAGATGAAATTCATGATATGAGCACACTTGACTAATGTTAAACTTTTCTGCAGTGTTTGACGTCTTCTCACCATGTCCTTCATCTCCCTCTCCACTGCGATGCCCTTGGACTGGCAGAACTCTCCTTTGAACACCTGCCTAAATTTATTCACCTTTGTCTTCAAATGAGCACAGTTTTTGTCGCTTCCTCAATTATTACTGTTTTGCTCAGCTTTGCCTTTCTTAGCAGTTAGGATTGAGGTATCTTCCTATGCAGGAAAACGTGTGCATGGTGGCAGAACAACTGACCCAAGTTATTCCTGCAGTGACCCTTCCCTGTGTTCTGTAAAGTCCTTCATGGCACAGGAAGGACATTCGTGGTGCCACGGCCTTTTGGTTGTTCTTGGCTGAGATTGCTGATATTGGAGCCATCTCTAAACTCTCATTTAGCTAGGCACACTATTTACCTGGTACCTTCGTCCTCACAGCCTGCTGTACATTAATTGCTGTGCTGCTAATGTGGCAGTGAGTTTCAGTCCCTGCTGCCTGAAGCCATGTGGAGGAGAGACACCTGGTATCAGACCAGGAGCCCTCTCAGGAACTTCCTCCACTCTTTACCACGTGACTCTGTATCTGAATATCTTTTTTCTTTTTGCCTGACACTGCCGCTGTATCACGGATGAAAACCATCCTTGCTATATGGAGCAGTCCTTGCCATTTTCCCTCTTGATTTGCCTTTCTCCTCTCATTTTTTTTTTATTGCTGTTTAGCCTTTACTTCTCATTCCTGTTCTCCCTCCCCCTTTGCCATGATCAGTCAGAATTCTCCTAAGCCCTGATGTGTTGTGACTGGGGCTGACTGACAGTGCTTCGTGCCTGACACACATCTCTGGGATGCAGCCCAGGATGCGTATTTGAGAGCAAAGTTGGATTGTAAAGTACTGTGTGGGAGTCTTTGAGAAGGGAGTCAAAACACCATCAAGCCTATTCTTCCTGAGAGAAGTGAAGATGTTGCGTGGAGCCCGCTGATGCCACGAGCGGCTCCTCAGAGTGCAGTCTTGGCAGGGGTCGTTCCACCCCATAAGCACTGAAAGCTACCCTCAGCCTCTTTGCAGAGACAGGGCAAGGGTTGAGGGGAGCCATGGAGAAACAAGCCTCTCACCCCCCATTTTTCTGCATTGGTAGTGCTACTTTTAAATCCAAGCTGAGTCTATGTGGATATTATGGTGCAAACAGAGGAGTCACCTTCTAATGCACATGTCCTGGGTACAGGACATGGTACCCCATTGTGGCTGTTTCTGGTGATCTGGCAGGGGAAGGTGAGAAAACTTGGGCTGCAACTGAAAAGAATGAGTTGACTCGGGAGAATTCCATCCCCTCTTCATCAGTCGACCTTCAGAGGAGCTCCTTCCTACCTTCCTGAAATTTGTTTCTTTCCAAAACTGGAATGAGTAGAGATGTGCTGGTGAAGATCTGACTGGAACCACAGCCCTGAATCTTTTTGTTCATCTTGTTTTATCTCTTCCTCTTGTGTTATTATTGGTGCATGTGAAAGAATTTTCTGAAGAATGGGCTCTGATGAGTCTGCAGAGAGCTGTGACTTTGCTAGGGATGAGGGAAAGACGACCTGGCATGGGAAACCTGGGTGAAGTAGAAACAGCTGTTGTCCTCTCTCTCAACCCACCTGCAGCCTCAAGACCGCTTGCCCGAACTCAGTGATTATCTCAAGGGCCTTGGAGCCAGTCTGCTCTGCTTCCTCTCACCTAATGCCTGCTTTAGATGAGCTGGCTGGGCTTGAAGGTCTAATCTGCACTTGGAGGAGGTCTGTCATTATGAGGGCTGTACAGAGCATCATTTTGTCACCATCCGCTGCCTGCCACCTCCCTGGTTTTCTGAGTGCAGAGTCATCCTTGCTCTCTGAGGTTTATGGTCCCTGCCTTATGCAAAGTTACCTAAAACCCCTTTTTGCTTGCTCCCCTTGAGGCCGCAGGTGCTGCTTGGAAATCTCTTACAGAGCTAATCATCCCTTTTGGATTGCACCATCGCTCACCTTCAGTCCCTCTGACAATCCCAATTTCCTTATTTGTTCGGCTGTAGAGCACCAAAAGCAAAACACTGTAGGCTTCTGTTTTGTGGAGTTTTCCTCATCCAGGGTAAAACTAGCTGGGTCACAGCTTTCCCCTCCCTCCACTTATCTGCTGCCCTGCCCCCTGCTCTTCTGATGGCTTTTTCCAGTAAGATGAGATGAAAGGGAGGGTTAATAACTCAATGTAGCTGAGACATTTCATAGCTGGCGGGAGATGTTCTGACTTCTGTAGGTGGGGGGAGAAGTACATAGTGATAACACTGAGAAATGGAGACTAGTTTTGGGGTCCATGCCTCCTCTCATATAGCTTTTGTGCTCCTCTCTTCTGCCAAGGGACCACAGAAAGGTACGGGTTGGAAGAGACCTCAGGACATTCTTGGAGCAGACTAACTTGATTTCACTGCTGGGTTAGTTCTCCTGATGCTAATCTTCTCACCTATTAATCTTCACCCTTCCATTGTATTTTTTTTCCTCCCCGTTTTCCCTTTGGCTTTCTACAGCACTGATCCATGGTGGAAGCGGGATGTTGGAGCCAGCGCTGCGTTACCCTTTACAAACACAACCTGCCATTCACATCACAGCAGATACCTCCTGAGCAGGTGGGTGTCAGAGGTCAATCAACAAGGGTGAGTGTTCCAAGAGAGACCTGGACAGAGGGTCTATTAAAATATTCCTGACTGATATTGTATCTTGGTTAAAAATCATTTCAGGAGCTAGCCTGGAAGAGGCTATTGAGGGCCATCCTTTCAGAAAGAGGGGATAATTCCTGTGCAAGAATTAGCAGTCAGCACACCTGTTACTACAAGAGACTCCAGCTGAAAAGAAGGGAGGGAGATGGAAAAAAAAGAGGCTCTTCAATTTAGCGCAATTATCTCAATTTTCCCAGGATAAGGATCCTTGAGATATTTATCTGATTTACAAGGGTGTACTGCAAGGCGGCAGGCACAGGGACTTAAAGAGACATTGATCAATTCCTTATGCGTGGTGGTGGGAGAAGAAAGAAAAAAGTGAGTGAGAAGGACACACTTAAAGGAGAATCTTTTGGAGCTGGGAAAGGAGAAAGGACACCTGCCTGCTCTGTATGTTTTCATTTGTTATTAATAATTTGTGGAAAACAGTGTTGGCCACCAGAAATGCTGAAGGCTGCTTCAGACAGGTGTCTGGGCAGAAGCAGGAGGAGGTTGGCAGGGCTAGAGCAGCGGCAGAAAGCCTGCTGTGGACTGAGATGCCTTTAAACTTTCAACAGTTGACATTTCAGGGTATGTGGGTTAAGTATTTCCTGAGAACTCCTTTTGCTTTTCCACTGGGGAAACGATGAGGGTTAGATTTATGCCAGGCCTGGAGACCAATAGCTGAGCAGGGCTCTGATGTTGCATCAATTTGGCTATGGTGAGAGAAGATTTCTGTGGGATTCATATTGTCTAAGTGTGGATGTTCTGGACTCAGAAAAAGCATCATTGCCGACAACTCCTTTAGGAAAGGAAAGCAAAATTTATCTGACACTTGGATGAGGTGGTATACTCCTTTCCACTAACAAGATAGATTGCAGTTTTTCTCATGCAATGCCATCAGACCTTCTTTGCCTCTCTTGCCCACACCCCTACTCTGCCGCTTAGTCTTCCTTTTTGCCAAAACCTCCTGACTCTTCCTCCACTTACACCCTGCAGCTACCATTGTTTTCTGCCCACCCTAGTAGCTAAAATGGAGGCGAATGCCTTCTGCATCCTGGAGGCTGCAGCTTTGCTCTCACCCTCATCCTTGTCTTCACTTTATCTGTACAGGAAAGCAGGTGTGAAAATCCTAATATTTTCTGAATGTGTATTTGCTTTACTGCCATCCCTGCAGCTCTTCACACCTTCCTTTCCCCTCCATCGTGTTTAGGCTTCTTGTCTTGCCTTCTCAGCCCTTTTGCCTTTGTGTTGTTCCTTCATGTCTGCATCCCTTATTGTTCCTTTAACACTGTCTCGTCACATTGTACCCTACTCCAAACGTTTGACAGTAGAGAGAAAAAAAGAAGAGATTCAGTGGAGAGGCGAATGAAATGGGTAGTGGAAGAGGAGGAGAGAAAGAGAAGATCAGAGGGAATGAGAGCAAATGCTCACAGCTTAATGCAGCTTGGGAAAGTCACCTAAGGGAGTCATTGACTGAAGGGTCACTGACCCTTGTGAGTAAATTTCTGTAATAAACTGGTGAAAGTACTGGCAGGCCCAAGTGATTTAGTTTAGAAATTGCTGTAGTTCAGCTCTCCTCAAATGCAATTCAGCAGGACTGTTAGCAGGCGCAAAGCCCTTGCCAGCCTTAATATGGATTACTTTTCTTTGTCCCTTAAGTTCATCTCTTTACAGCATTGTTATGTTCTCGTAAATTTGTTGCAGCATGTTTGCCAGCAGCTAGCCCATCGAAAAGGATTTGCATCCACTGGAAAACCTCTGGGCTAAAGCTCACTTTGGCAATATGTCTTTTTAGGGCCCTTTTGCAGCCACATTTCTCTGTGAAATAACAGATCTGTAAAGGACCAGCAAACTTCACTATCCAAGGTCTGACAGAGGCAGAAATCCCTGGCTGTTGCACGCAGGCACCTATGTGCCCTGACTTGCTGTGGATCTCATGTTTCCTGCCCTCCTTTGTAACAGCTGAATTTGATAAATGAAGGGCAACCCTAATATGAGGGAAGAGATTTTCAGATCCCTCTCAACAAAGTTCCTCATGGCATTAGGAAGCCAAAGGTGCTTATTTGCCTATGGTATTTTTTAAAAAAAATTTCTCCTCTGAGAACTATATATCAATAAACTTCACTTAGTTCTGTGGGTGGACCTTGCTGGTGTTATAAGGGAGTTTATAAGTCTCCCCTGGGCTGCAGAAGTTCAGTTGTTCAGCTATATATTTTAGTATTGTATCGCATATTGCATAGTACAGCTGTTGGTTTCGTATATTGGTGTGAATTGTTGCTTGTTAAAAGCTCTGTTTCGATGGTAAAAGTACATTGTGTCAGCTCTATAAAGCAGAGTAGGCGGCAAGGTATGTAGGAAGCTTGTTTAGTGTTGGTATTTGTGTAGTGGAATCTTGCATTGTCAGTAGAGGCCAGAGTATTGTATGTGAGAGTGCAGTAAGGTTCAGGGTGCCTACATATAACCTTGATTATCTTCATCTTGGCCCATCTGCCCACCATATCCTCCAGAACAGATTGGAGTACTCACATGGGGACTCATCTCTGTACGTCCTGTTGTTTAGGACTACGCAGTTCTGGCAGCCAAGATATTACGCTTTCCTTCCCACCAGCATTTTGCTCTCTCCAAGCAGCTCACCATCTGCATTTGTTGCTTGGTGGAAGAATCACGGTTCCCAGAGGCAGGTAACGCACATACTAGAGGCTTTGCACTTGCTGAACCGATGCACTTGCTGAAATGATGGCACCTGGAGCATCCTGGTGAGTTGTGTTGTGTGTCAGTCAGGATTTCACATTACTCTAGATCAGTAGGAGTGGGGAGGGTACCCTTGTGCTCTTTGAGGATTGTAAGTCTCTCTGGGGCAGTGACTCAAGGGGTGCAACCATGGGGGAACAGCAGCAGCAGCCGTGAATAAAGGTTGTATGGCTTGCAGGGGATGCTCAAGAGAAGTCTTGCAGCAGCAGAAGCCTTGCAGGGTAGCCCTACTGTAACCTGATACAGGAGGTTAATATAAGCAGTATTTCCATCCCTGTTACCAGCAACCTGTTTCTACCTGCCTGCTCTCTTCCCACCAAACCGCCTTTAGTCTTGAGTTGCACTGTGCGTGTAGGGGAAAAAAAAATAGAGAAAGAAGGCAAACCAGAGGAGGGAAAAAAGAAATCAAAGAACAGTGCATTTCTTGTTGTTTGATCTTCGAGGAATGTTGAAGAAATCTCTTAGGTCTCTGTCTCCCTGGTTGTGCTCGTAAGGAGATTATGGACCTCATGTTTTCACAGGAAAACACCCGGCCGCTGGGCCTGGCACACTAATCCAGACAAAGGATAACAGAGGCCTAATTAATTCTCATGTCTCCGAATCTGATAACGGCGCTGTACACAGACGAGTCCGTAAGGACTTAATGAGTTTAATCGACTGCACTTGATGATTTTATTTGAAACCTTGTGCCACAAATTAAACTATTAAAAATGCACTTGAACTTGATTGGCAGCTGTAATCCAGGCAAAGTCTACTTAATCCGCAGGGATGGGGAGCAGGGATGGATGCAAAGGGCTGGAGACAAGTATAGCGGAGAAGAGTCTCTGGTAGGTAAGGAGATTTTGAGGTGAGTTGAAGGAGAAGCTAGAAAGAAAGGTAGAGCCCTGGGGAGCTGGGGTTGAGACAGGGAGAGTGGAGGGAGTAAAAATCTGCACTGAACCAACTGTGGGTTTAGCTATGAGATGAGGGAAGGGTCTCCATCTGTTTTTGACTTGTGCCCTGCCCTGCAGAGCTCTCCGAGTGGCTAGGGGGGCATTTGGCTTTTAGTTCATCAGAGCTCATTAGCGTATGGTGTAACAGCAAGGTTTTGCATGGCTGAGGTGAGGAGGACATGAATCTTGGACCCCCCCCTCAAAACCTCATGCAAACCAGCTCGGCCATGGAAATATGCACAGGGATGTACATTCAAGTGTGTCTGCAGGCAGCAGTTACCACCAGTGGGCAAGCCTGCATACTTCATTGCTCTTCATCTGTAAAAGCTGCCCAGGTGAAAAAAAGCCTGCAGAAAGGCACCTTTGCCCACATGGACTGTCTGGTGTGTCTGTGCACAGACTGTTGCACCTTCTTAAGCACTCTCTGTAAACTGCTGTCACTCACATGTGTCTGGTTGTGCTCATCCATTTTTTCCCCATACATAAATACTCATGATTCTGTGATTATATACATATGCAGACATGCACAAGCAGTGATTTGGCTCAAAGTGGGACATTAGTGGAGGAAGGAAACAGCATGGAAGTCTGCTTGCAAAGCCCCTTTCTCCCCACTCTCTTCCATTGAAAGTAATTTGCAAAAGATTTGCAAAATTATAAACCAATTTTCAAATAAATGATCATGATTAATGGCATATTCCTTAAGAGGTGACAGATCTGTAATAGATCTGCAATCCCCCTTATTAGGCAGGAACCATTAACAGCAGCAGGCATCTAGAGACTACATTAAAGCTAGAATAGGCTCCAGCTATGTCTCTGGAGTGGAGCAGGTCAAGTTTATGCTGCTATGGCTTCTTTACCTGTAGTAATGTTTGTAATTGGTGGCTCTTTTCTTTGAGCATCTCATTTCCAGCTTCCCTGATGGCCTCTCCTGGACCTGCACTGTCCAGTGGGGTGTGTGAAGTGGAGGAGAGGTTTTGGCGAAAGGGGGAGAGGAGTAGGAGGACTGCACAGGGCATTTGCTGTGGAGGGCTCTGGGGCACATCTACGCCCTATGCCAAAGTCTAAACCCCACCAGCTAACCCCTCTTCAGAGACACTTGGAGATCAAGAGCAGTGCCAGTGCCTTTGATCTCTCAAAGCAGAGATTTGCTACGTGGAAATAAGTAGATGATCCAACAGTCCAAGGCACACACCTTGCTGTGAAGGAGTGTAAAAGCCCACTCCAGAGATTCCCTTCACTCAGAGAAAATCCCTTCCTGACCTTATACCTTCTGAGGGGTATAATGCATTGTACACAAACAGAGGCCACACAGCTGCCTGACAAATTTTGTATATCCTGCTGAGCAGCAGCCCAGGGCAGAGGTCGCCTTAGCCTTGCTCTCTCCTGCACATGCTTTGAATACGATGCTGTGAATTTGGTGTATTGACAAATAGCTGAAATGTTTTATTTTGGTAGGTCACAACTTTACTTTTTTTTTTTAACTCATATTTTGCATCTAAAACCATGTGCCTGACATCTGCTGGGCAGTGCCAGAGCACACTGTGCTCTTGTGAGGTCCATTGCTGCTATTTTGGTTTGCATCTCTACCACGCTGGTATAGGAAGGAAGGTTAGGGAATAACCACTGCAAGAAAAGTAGTTGATTAGTGAGTTGGTCATGCTCTTTCTAGGGAAAAAGTGGATTATGGGAGTTTTTTTTTAAGGTGAAAGCCTGGCACTTTTGGGAAGTACATAGATGGTAATTTAAGATTTTGTATATCTTGAGTAATTACATTGGTCCTGGCTGTAGCTGCCTTTTGTATTTCTCACCTTAAAATGCACTATGAAATTGCTATTCACTGTTAAACAGCTGCTGTATACTTTCCCAGTAGTGGCTACGTTTCTTTTTTTTTTTTTTTAACTGAAGGGAAAATAATTGGTATATCTTTGAATGAAGAATGCTTGAGGATCGTGATGGGAGATATTAGCTAGGGAATAGCAAAATATTTTCGTCTATTCCGTGTTGTTGGTGTTTTGATTAAACAGACTAATATTTTGGAGTCTGTCACTTAGCATGAACAGCAGGGTATTTTGTTATCAGGTAATTCCCTGCCTACAGTGGCTACAGAAATGGTTGTATGTAAATCATGCAGTTGTTAATACTTCGGTATAGAAGGCAGATGCAACCGCTAATTGCAGAGCACGGGTTACTTGATGAAATCACAACAACTTATCAGCCCTTGTCAGGTCATTGGGGTTCTCCACCAACCGAACAACTTCTGCTGTGCAGAATGCCACGCCTGACAGCGCGAGGGCTATCTTCATCCCCTCTGCTGCCCTTGGAGCCAAATCCTGGGGTGCTGATGGGCTGGGATAGCAGCGTGGCCAACCCTCAGCTGTCCTTGCAGGGAGGAAGCGCAGGCAGCAGCGGCACAGTCAGCAAACAGCCGTGCAGGCAGCACACGCAGCGCGCTCCTCAAATATTTACCCTTTGTTTCAATCCTGACCTCTTTGCCCCTCAAGATAAATAATTTAGTGTGGAAGCCTTGAAGGTTAATCTTGCATTTGTTTAATGTTACAGGACACTTGGCTCACTTACAGCTAAAAGCCCTGCGTGCTGGTTGTTAGTTTATTTAATCCAAGTGCCATTTTCTTCACCATCTTCTCTTTGAATTGCTGAAAGGAAGGAAGGGGGAAGAAAGCAAGGGGAAAGAAGAGTTATCTGTATGCAGCTTTTAGCTCCTGCTGCAAACTCCATCAGGAGCAGCACCCTGGGGAAGCGTCGATCTGAGTGCCTCAGCCCAGCCAGGCATGTCATCCACCAGTCGATCAGAGAGGCTGGCTCTAAGCGCCGGTGCGAAAAAGGGAGAAAAGCAGGGGATCTGACATCCCTGGCATACCGACTGTGAAAGAGATGCCTGCCTTTGCCCAAATCTGACAGCGATTGCTGGTGCGCCAAAAAAACTGAGACAGCATGATGGGGGCAAGGAGGGAGAAGAGGTGAGGAAGAATGGCTTTGCCCTCATTGCTAAGATGTTTTTTTCTCTCCTTTGTCTGAAAGCATCAAGTTGTCCTTTCCAGGAGGCCTCTGCAGTATTTGTGGAAAGATAATGTAGAGGGGAGGGTGGCTGAGAGAGCTGCAGGGTCTGATCTACCTCGCTTGAAAGATGTTCCTAGTTAATTTCCAGCAGGCCAGGCAAAAACAATTGGGAGATTTGCAGGTGGTTTGACACTTGAGGGCTCAGCAACTCTTCCTATTGCCAGAGCCAGCAATGAGTGAACATCCAGGAGCTCCCAGGCTTTAGTAGAGGCAGAGGCCAACCTGTTCCGCAAGAATTTCACACTGATGGATGTGATGTGTGTTGTAAACTTACTTGACAGTGACTTGCGGGGGCTGAAGAAAATATTTCAGCATCATCCTTCTCTTTGCTTCTCATTTCTGGATATGCACAAAACCAAATGCACAGTCCTTCCTGAGACTCTGTCAGTGTGTCTACGCTCTTCAGACATATGGGCAAAGCAACTGGAAAAAAGAGCCAAGCACGTGGAGCTGACTGACAACTGAAGATTGTTTGGCTTTTACAGTGCAGCCCACCGCTTTGGATAAAACTTGTGATGCTAGCTGATCCCTCCCAGCTGGGGCTTATAGCCAGTAACTCACAGTGTGGGCAGATTCCAAGATTTCCTAATGATGTATCTTTATGCATTGAAGAGCAGACCTATTTGGACAGCAGGCAGTGAGGAAGCCAGTTTTTCTGATCCTAATGGTAAAGCCTAGTGGCAACATTACTATCAGATTATGGTCCCAAGCTGCTCTTCCAGGTTCTGGCTGAACAAACCTCCCTTCCAGCCTCAGCTTGTGCCTCACTAGCTCTCAATAGCCTTTTTGGCAAGCTCTGATTTTGTCTGGATGTGCTCCTCACCTCTTGCAATGATAGCTACCCTCATCCACCACCTCAGAGCATCTTGTCAACTCCGTTCCCACCACTGTTTTTAAAGGCCTCCTAAGAAGAAATGGCTCTGATTCCTCTAAAGCAAATAACCCCTACATTTGGTAACATTAGGACCAGCTAGGGAAGAGAAGAAGTATCAGAGGATGCTGGCAGTGTGATCACACGCTAGCACAGTCACATTTTCACCTGCTCATGTGGTCCAGCACAGCTGTGACTTACCGGTAATTACTTGCTTGTAGCTGCTGCAAGACTCCTAGTTTTAAAAGCCATCTGCTTACCTCCAGGTCCCTGTTGTGTGATCTTTCATTTGGAGTTCACCTCTACAGTTTACGACGGTTTCCAGGATAACAGTCCAGCTGGAGACCCTCTTGACTCCTTCCTGTGCTGACTTTTTTGCCTTATAAAGGACATTTTGCATCTTTCAATGACTGTGCTGTTGGAGTTTAATGTAGCCTGTCAGGACTTGACCCAAAAGGAATACGCATGTGCCACCGCTGGGAGACTTGAACGTCTGGGTGTTCATTTGTGCAATCCAAATCTCCTCAGGTAGAGATGTGATCAGAATGACCTTTCCCATGAGCCTCAAGTGCTTCAGTATTAAATGGGAAATAGCACAAGATCAATGTGCCTCGTGGCTTTTCAATGCCCTAGTCTGAACCAGGAGATACAGTAATAAGAAAAAGTCAGGATAATTTCATAAAAGGTGTGTGATTTTTCTTTTCTCCTTCTAAAAAGGATTCTCAGATGTGTTCACAGTGGTGAATAGACTTAGTTTTATTCAAGGCAGTAATTCAGCTTAATTCTGATTTCATTTTTGTTCTTGTTGGCATGCACTTAGTAGGATACATGCATGGGATCTCCAGGAAGAGGCTTGAGGTGTCTAAGTCTAACCCCTGCCTGAGTTACTTTCTGCAGGAATCTCTCATGTCATGGAAGAACAGTCTCTAGGCTTTGGCATCTAATGCTGAAGCAGGCAGAATAACTCCCCTTCTCAGGTTTCCCCTGCACCTACCTGCTGCTTGGAAGTGCCTTGCATCTGCAAGCAGTCTCCAGAGGATGGATCACCTAGGGAAATAAAGTATTGCAATCAGTGGCTGTTTAATAAATCCTTTAACGTTGGAAGAGGTCTGAGGTGAAGATTTTTCAAGGGCAGGTGGGAATTCACAACCATGAGCTGTGTCTAGCTCTCCAGACCTTTGAACACATGCACGTGGATGTGTTCTTCAGACTCTTTCATGTCAGCCTTTACATACCTCTTCCAAGGTTTAATGCTTTAAATCATGGCAAACACCTTCACAATCTAAACAGCTCCCATCAAACTGGCACTTGCTCTCATAACACCCTGCTGCCTGCCTTGGTGTGCATATTGCTGCCAACCTTTTGGCAAACTCTTAGCTTTTTGTACTTGGACAAGGTGATTGACATTGCATTGTGTGTCTTGATAAAGGAGAAATGTACCACTTAGAGAGATAAAAATTTACATCAGTGTTACCTGAACCAATATGATCTGCCAACTGCCTTTACCCTTTTTTTCCCCTCATATTTAAAAAAAAATATATCAAACTATGAGGCTGTACTGGCTAAAGGAGGCAGCTAATTCCCCTAACAAGCCTCTTGTGGAGAGAAGTGCCATGCAGCCCAGCTGTGGACATGGGGCTGGAAATGTGTATAGGATTAGGAGCCTATCTGGTGGGCCAGATTCCCCAAAGCAAGTTAATGACTGTTACAAAAGGAGGATTTTTCTTTCTGAGGCTAGAAATGCATCCTTAAGCCTGGAGGGGGAAAAAAAAAAAAAAAAAGCTAGGAGAGTTCAGAACTCAGTGGGAAAGTTCAAAGGGTTGTGGGTTTTTTTTCAGTTGGAGCTCAGAATAGAGGGGTTTATGCATGTGTATGTGTTTCTATACAACTCTCTTTATTCTTCCAGCTCTGATTTTCCTTATTGATCCCACTCATAATATGATCTCCCTCTCACAGAGCTGGGGAAAAATAACTGAGAGTAAAGTTTCGTAGATATACTGAGTGAGTGTTAGTCTTGTCCTAGATGGGCCACATAGCAGCATAGATGCCAAGTGCTACTGAGTGCTGTGCCACGGAGCCCCATGGCAGCTTTGGAGCAGCTGTATGAATGTACATGTAGGGATTGGGGCTGCTCAGCAGAGCGGTGAAACATGCCCGCTTCCCTTCATCCCATTTTGCTTTTCTGTTAATAATCTGAGAGTGGAGTTCTCGGAGAGCAGAAGGCTTTGCTGGGGATGCTCTTTGGGATTGTGCACCTGTGTTGAGGCACAAGCAGGCTGTGATTGTGCCAGACTCAAGCATGGCTCTAGGGCATCCATCCATTCAGGAGACCTGCACTGCTCCACTCCCTCTCCCAGCTCCCAGTCTGTACAGCATCCCGGTCTCTATTTACTAAGAGTTTTGGGATCGTCTGCGATGAAGGTGTGCAAGCAATTATCACTGAAGCTAGGGGAGAAAGCGGAGGGCTTGTTTTTTTTTTCAGATCCGGGGCTGTTTGCTCAGCTGCATATGTATCACTGCTAATTATTAAGAAATTTATTATGATGCTTTATGTGTTCGGGTGCTTGTTTACCTTTCTCTAAAGCCTCCAGCTTTAGTTGCTCTTGCAGGAGGATTTTCAGATCCTCAGCAGGATGACAGGTGATTCTCAGTGCTTTGTTGAGGGGTAGGGAAGCAGGATATCTTTGGCAGTTTGGGACTTACTTATTTAATTTAATTTCCTTTCCTTCCAAGGAAAGAGATTTTTTCAAGTTCCCTGGAAGAGCACGTGTCTATAAAATGAGACCGGCTGAGCCTACAGGACATCTGCTCTGCCTTTTTGATGTGTCCCTTACCCTATCTATTTTAATCAGGAATCCCTGTGTTCAAGGGGCTTCTCTCATCTCTAAATCCAGCTTGAAGTGCTGGAGCAGAGGGAGATGGTTGGTGCCGAGAGGCTTACTGAAGGCCAGGGGAAGGTGGGGGATTAATGGAAGAGATTTGTTCACACAGACAGTTACGAAAAGTGGAGTTGAAGCTCTGCAAGTGCTATGCGAGGATGGGTGATTAGACCCTGCTGGGACTTATGGCTTGGATCAGGGCAGGTGTAGCTGGCAGTAAACAGAAAATTTGTGAGTGTGATATTAAAATGGGCTTCTTATGGGGGAAAAGCCTTGAAATCTGTTCACCTCTGCCCCAGCCCTGCTGCAGCTCACCAAGGAAGCAGGAGCAGGGAAGGTTTTTTTTGCTCAGGAGCTTATGTGCTGCTTCTGCTGGACCATTTCAGTGATGTCCTGGTGAGGAATGGGTGACGTTAAAATAACCTCCATGGCAACAACTGTGGAGGGCACTGATGGAGTGGTTAGGACAAGGGTGTCAGGACTCCTGATTTCTATTTTCAGGACTCATGTGTGATCTTGGACAAATGGCTCAATGTCTGTAACGTGGCATTTACCATCCTATCCCCTCATGAAGCTGTTAGAACTTGAGGATTAAAGGTGTTTGCTGGCAGGGCAGGGAAGCAGCTCTTGGAACTACCACTTGTGCCCATGGGCTTGCAATCCAGAGATGGGCAAGACAAGCTCTGAAGGACTCTATTGAAGTTGGAAGTCTCCAAGGGAGGAAGGAAAGCTAGGAGCCTAGAACTGGGATCTGGAAGTCTTTGTCTAAGGGCAGTGGCCCTTAGTGTCTGTGCTTGCAGCAAAGTACACCTGCAATGTGAAGAGAAGTGGCAAATACCCTGTGCTGATGGTGTGGAGAGAGGGGCTGAAACTCTCACTGTCTTTCCTGTAAACGCATTTCTGGATCCTGTGTAGGGCAGCAGGACCCCAAAGGCACCTCTCTTTGTGCATGTGAAAGCCAAAATCAGGAGGCAGCAGGGTGCTCAGCTCAGCCCATGGGCAGCAGCTACAATCCTGGAGCCAGGGTGCCCTGCTGCAGGCAGAACTGTATTTAATGATGAGGTGTCTTCTTCCCTCATTCTTCTCTCACTCTCTTGCCTGGTGTCTTGCCAGTGCCTTTTCCCTGATTTGAATGGATCTAACTGCCTTGGCCTTGCCAGAGTGCTCAGAGCCTTTGTGGCTGCGAGGCGACATTATGCAGGAGGGATGGGATAATTTCATGCAAGTTTACATACATCTGCATTCCAAATCGGCTCCAATTTGTGCATTTGTCAAAACCAGCATGCTGGTATTTCTCAAAAATTTTGCTAGCTCTTGCTTTCTCTTAACCTCTTATGTGCAAAGCAGAGAAGGGCCTCTGTCCCTCAGGCAAAAGTGGAGCTCACATGCTGAATCATCTGCCTGTCCCAGTGGCTGGAGGGATACCCTTTGATAAGCTCTCAGCTGGATACATAAAGATGGTTTCTGGGCTCTCCCATCGGGGTTGATCCGCTCTGAAGCAAGGAAGGGGCTATGGCCCATCCCTGCTTCATCACTTACAGGAACATATGGTACAAATTGCAGCTGCAGCAGAGCCCAAGCACCTCATGCGGTGAGGAAGGTGATGCCGACTGCTCCCTGAATTTCTATATCCTGCTCTATCTTAGTCATTTACAACACGGCAACCAGGGGATTAATTGGGCAGAAATTTGTTGAGTAGCAGCAAATAATTTCAGCTGATCCTTTGTAAGCAGGTGGTGTTTAGTGGCAGCTTGCCTTGTCTTTCTTTGTTTTATTGATGTGAAGGTGCTGCAGATTTGTTGGGATCAAAAAAAAAAAGAAAGAAAGAAATGAAAAAAAAAATAGCAAAGCAGACAGATCGGGGGGACCTTGGAGCTGGTGAAAATGCCTTATCTGAGTCTCTCCCTTTAGGAATCATGAAGTGAAACATGATATAATTTTCTGGTTGTGACTTTGCTGGGGAACAATCCTGCAATGAGGGAAACTGCATGGGAAAGGTGTGATGCAAAAAGAGATGAGGTTCAGTCACATTGTGCAAGTACCCTCAAGTTTGAAGCCTGCTGTGAACACACACCCTCTTTGAGCTTATAGGTGGAGAGGTGGCTGGTCCAGGGCTGCTGTGCTCTGTGTTGTTTGCGAACAGAAAGCCTGCGCTTCCCTAGCCAGAGTTTAATCAACCAACAGGACAGCAATGCTCAGCTGGGTGAGAAAGTGAGGCTGGGGTGGTTGCAGAGACAGCGGCTGATGATGTAGATGAGTCCAAGTGCTAGAAGCAGCCTCTCACCTTGAAGGTAGCTTGTAGATACCTGACTTGGGCTGGTACTCTTCATACTCCATTGAAGAGCTTTACCAAGTCATCCTTGTGGGGTACCAGGGTGTGGAGGCTGTCTCAGGAAGCCTGGCCACCCCAGAATTGTGGGCATCCTTATTTGAGATGTGGAGTTCAGTAAGGAAGCATATGAGCCTAGTCAGGCATCACAAATCCTTTGGGGCCAACTCTGCTCAGGTGGCACCATGAGCCTGCTGAAGAGCTCATCTGACAGGGAAGGAGGTGGAAAGACAGCCAGCAAAGCAATAGGACTAGTTGAGGCTTTGTTCATGGGAAAAATTATTTTGACTGGTAAAAAAAATAAACCAATCTATCATTGTAGGGTGGCTCTCACTGCAGGGGCTGGGTACTGGTGATGAGGAAAGAAACAGATATGCAGAGACTACCCATTCATTTTTATTTACCAGACTGTAACCCTAAGCATTAAAAAATAAAATAGAAGTTGGCCATTTCCCTGTAAACAGTGGTTTGGGAGGGATAAGAACTGCCTTTCCTTTCAGGCCAGGAAACACAGAAAAAGAGATCTGTTATCTCTTCCTCTAGAGAGCGGAGCTGAAACGGCATGCCTCCTCTTTCCCCTCTCTGCAGCATTGTTCTGATTGTTGTGGTGATTGCCTCAATCCATAAGAATTTTAAGAAAAATACCTTTTGGTTAGTCACCTTAGCCTAGTGCAGGAAAACTATGTCTTCCTCTGTCAGCCAGATAAGCCTCAGTCCACTGAGAGAGGGAGGTGATCTGTGGAGCCAGCCCCAGGGTTTAGGGTAGAGCTGGCTTTGCTGCAAACCACCCAAGAAAGGGGTAAGCATTGGGACAAGAAAAAAAGGTGAGTGCAAAGAGGAACACAGACTATACAGGTGATAGCAGCGGCACATTCAGGTACTGCTGCCTAACGGAGCCTTTTCTAGGAAGAAAGCTGCATCATCAAGTAAGCGTTGGCATTTACCAAAGCCTTTCCAACACGCCCTCCAGTCACACATGCCATTTCTTCTTCACTGTCTTCGGGTGTGCTGAAGCCATCCTTTCATATATCTGACCAGTAATTAATTAGGAGGAGATCAAAGCTGATAATGTCCTGTGATTCCTTCTTTCTCATCATTTTGTTCAGTAATCTTTTTAATGCTAGCATCTTGAGATGTGGACAGTGGTGGGGGAAGCAGCAGAGGAGGGGAAGCCTGGGCTGTGGTGTGCTGGCAGAGCTCAGCTATGTGATGCCAGAGCATCCTCTGCTTCCCTCCAAAGATGTCTCCCAAGGGAGGCGTCCAAAACCAGGGGGCGAGGGATAGAATTTATGTATGGGGAGGACAGGGCTGTGGTGGGGGGCATTGAAGCAAGGATGGGACAGATGGCAGAATCCCCTCATTCCCCAGATTCTGACAGATTTTAGTTTAACCCCAAGGTCTCTATTGAGCACCGGCAGCATTTCCACTATGGTCACAAAAGACTTCACAGCCAGGTCTCTGCAATGACCCTAGTTAGGAGGTCCTTGATTTACCTCCAGCTCCATGCCATCTTCCCTGTGGTAGCAGTGAGGACACTTGACGGGTGCTCCCTGTCGCCATATGACCTGGAGAGAGGCACTACCATCCAAGGAGGTCTGATGTCTGCAGTGGTCCCAGTGTTGGCAGCACAGGGAAGGTGGGTTAAAAAAGCCCTGTGTGTAGGGGCAGGTGAGAGGATTTGTCAACATGTAGAGTGCAGAGCTGCTGGTGAGTTTGGGTGCACTGGAGGGGTGTGGTCAGTCACGGTGGATTTGGGGATGGTTGGAAGATGAGAAAGCCAGTATTTGATGCACTAGTGACAGCTGTAATAGCTCTGGACTTCCATATGAATTAGAACATGAGTGCCCCTAACACTGACTTTTCTTTCTTGCCAGGTCAGGAGGAAAATGGAGGGTGTTGCCGGTCTGAACAACAAACTGCTTGGGCGTTGAGAAAGCCCAGTGCTGCCAGCACCACATCAACCTCCAATCTACTGGAAAGTCTTTCACGTTCCACAGCCCAACAGCCTCATCTCCCTCCCGTTCAAGCTCTTTAAATACTTTCTTCCTAGACAGCTGGAAGAGATGTGAACCTGCTGATTACAGGGACTAAGTGGGTCTGAAGGGCCTTTTGTTTGATCAGAGCCATGGTTATTACCCCTGACAGACACAGGCAAGGAAGTCTCCAATGTGTGTTTGACTGAGTTAAGGTGCCTTTGATGCAAACTTCTCTTCATCCCATTTAAACTGCAGATCGTTTCCATTCACAGTGAGGGGAAGCTAAATAATTTAGTGCCAGACAGCAGCATTGATGCAACTGAGAAATGGGATGCCTTCACCTAGCAGGCAGCGTGGCCTTCCCTGCTTTGGAGGAGGGAGTTTTGGGAGTTGCAGCAGTTCTCTGGGCTGGGTGGAGGTTTGACTGACAGTAGCATGTCTTGGTGGAACAACTAGAAAAATGCACATGACTATAGACTGAAAGAGGGCCATATGCTATCACAATCCCTAAATCCCCTCTCTCTGTGTGTTTAATAACACAGATGTCTATAAAGTAAATGCCAGCTGATTATCAGAAAACATATTTGCTGAGCGTGAACAACTTCGTAGTAATCAAATACCACAAATAAACACTGACTACAGGGTTTTGTAACTTCAGAGATTTGGTTTATTGTATGCTGTATATTAAAATAATAAATACACATAGAATAAACTACACACAGAGTAAACCTTTCTGCCTCCAGATCACAGTGCAAAACCAAGGTGAGTCCCTGGAGCTGTTGGAATCTAGTGGCTTCCACCTCACTTCTGTTGGGGATGGAGGTGAAAAGCTGTTTTCTAGGTGTCCTGCACTGTGTGTTTCTTAGTTTTTCCCTCCTGTGGCTGTGGAAGGTCTTTCGCAACTTACAGCATAGCCACTACCCTACAGGATGGCCAGAAGCACATGTGTCCGCAGCGCTCAACAGGCTTCCTCCATCTCACTCTGCACGTGTAGTAATGTGTCTGGAGATAAACTTGGGTGTTTACCGATGTGCAAAAGCAAACTGAGGAAGCCTCTTGCAGGTTTGCAACAGTTCCCAGCTGAATGGGCATCTTCTGGACCAAATGGAGCCATTTTCTTCAAAACAGTCACCTGTGAATCCCTTTCGCCAAGATCTCTCCATACCCAGGTAGGAGCACATGGGCTTCAACTCACTCAGGTTTTCTGCTAAACTGCAAGCTCTCCTGTGGGATTTTTTTTATATGCATCATTTAAAATAGCACCAAGAGTTAAGCATCTGCTTTAAAATAGCTTTGTTAAAAAAAGAAAAGCTTACTCCCCACGACAATCAAAGAAAGAAATAATAACCTCTCCGCAGCACACGGTAAGTTATAGGCGAAGGAGATTGTGTGAGGAATAAATGCGGTGCCTCAGCTTGACACTTCTGACAGGGTCAAGTTTTCCCTGCACCATAATGAGGTCTTGTTAGGAAAGTGGGAGCAGTGAGTGATGCTCTTTTCTCTTGGATCTCTGCGTTTCAAGCTACCTGTGGAAGGAGTGCGGTTGGGGATGGGAAAGAAAAAAAAATTGACTTGTTAGATATTTCTACCTTAAGCTTGGATGTTCTGAGGATTCAGCAATGGAGGAAGAAAAGATGGGGGCAAGGGTAGCAGGAGGCCAGGCAAACTCAGCAAACAACGCTCATCTCCACAGCACACTTCCCCCTTTCTTTTTTGTACCTATCTTTGTTGATGACTTTGTTACATGTTTTATCTTCGGTTTCTGTGATGAGGAACCTGGGAGATATGTTGGAAAAAGCTTTGCTTTCCTGGCAGTAAGGAGGTTATACAGATTTGGGGGCTCTTGTGGTATTTAAGTAAATGGGGAGGGAGAAGGACTCCAAACTTTCAATCAAGCCCTGTCAGCTCTTTTCCATTTCGAGGCTTGCCTTGTTAAAGGGAAAATGCGAGTGAGAACGGGCAGCATGCCAAGAGCCATTTGAGAGGCAGGTGAGATTTTCTGAAGTAAGAAATATCCATTCCATTCTAAATTGAAGTGTGTTAAATAAGGATGCTGTTTAGCGCTAATAAGGCAGGCAGTGAGCTGGAGTGCACAGCTGGGGTTACTGCTCTCGGCTAGCACAGAGGCCCCAGGTTCGGATTCGGCTGTGGCTCTTGCTGTGTGCAGGGAAATGAGCTCCAGGCAGGTGTTGCCCTAGTTCCTGAGGATGCACATTGGTCAGCGAAGGCATGATTTGCTTGACTTAGCTTTTTTTTTTTCTGGAGTATTTGAGCCCTAGGGTGGGAGCGATGGGGGTTGTGGAGGTCAGAGCTGAGCATGCAGATGGATGGGACTGGGTTTGGATTGGGGACAATGTGGAAAGCCACGGTGATGGACTGCAGCATTTGGGCTTTCCACATAGGGATGGGGAAAAAGCTACCATAGCACCTGCTTTTTATTAGGGTTCTTTCTACTCTCAGTCCCTAACTGTCAACAGGAGAACTGCTCTCTCTGCTTTTCTAAAAAGCTGTAACATAGAAGAACAGATGCAAATTAACACATAAATCCAGGTTGGAGGGTGTCACCGAAGGGACAGGTAGTGCATAGTAATTAAAGAGCATGAAATTCTCCGTGAGATGTTTGTTAGTGTGCTCTAAATAGCCAATTGCCGTTTCTTAAATATTCAGTAATTGCTGTAACTGGACACAGTTTGCCTTGGAATTTAATAAGACCTTACCGCAGAGTCCATTAGATCACCAGGAGGTCGGTAGGATAATTTAACAGTAGTGTCTGTTGCTCTGCCTGTTGATTGTGCTCCAAAAGCCAGTGCGGCAGTGTCCAGTTGACAGGGCATGAGAAGGGGGCATGAGGCATGACCTGTCTTCACTGCTCTGCTGCCAAGGGGGTCAGCAGCTGCAGGGATGCTCATACCCTACGGTGTGAGGACCTTTGTCTAGCACAGAGCATTGCTCCCCAGAGCCCTCCTGTGTTTTTATACACAGAGTGGTGAAATGAGAGGTGTGGGTTCCTCAGGTTCATGCAGCTCTGCCTGAGCTGAGCCTGGGTCTCAGGCAAGCCCTATGCTCTTGGCACACGCTGTATCATATTGTGGGAGTGTGCAATGACCCTGTGGCTGGTGTACCAGCCTTATCCCAGAATACTGGATCCCTGAGGTCTCCTGCCAAACCCTCCTATAGTGTTTGTATGCAGCAGCCTTTCATATTAAGGGTGAGGAATCATACTCTGGATATTTAGCTCATGACATAGTAGAGAAAGACTCTTTGGGAAGAATTACTTTTTCCATTCTTGCTGGTGTGCCGGAAAACATTAGCTGCCAAATATGCATTTCCCTGAAACAATGCAGGGCCTAGGAAATTACCCATGAGAAGGGAATGATGCCTGAGCATTACTGTGCCGTGAGTCAGGCTCCCAGGGCGAGGGAGGCTGGTGCCGTGCAGGGTGTCTCTGTTGGGGCTGCTGCAGGAAGGGGCCAGTGAGGCCCCCAGAGAGGACAGCTGCTATTGTTAAGTTGCTTTCAGGCTTTGTCTTGGATTAGCTCCAGGATGTCCCTGGACATCTTCTGGACGCTAGCTCAACCTAGGAGCCACGCACAAAAGGCAGCAGGGATTAAACTGCATGGTCCTATGCAGAACATCCCGGCTGGCTCTGTGCTCTTGAGCATCTCCACAAGTTTTCTTGCTCTACCTCCAGGTGTGCAACTCACAGCCATGTTACATGCAGCAGAAGATATTTTTCTGGCAGGCTGCTGTGCAGCCCTTGTGTTACCTCAGATATTTTTAATTGAAAAGTTTACTAGGCATGTTTGGCTGGTGTGTCTTGTGCAGTGTTTTGAGATCACGGGATAAAACGCACTTAGGTCTATGTAATGGTTGTAACATCTCTATGCCTGGTGGTGATAAGCCCTGGTTTAAGACCATTACATGCTATTTGCTTTGAAATTTGTCTTTCTAAGAACTGTTTCTACAATTAGGTGTTTTTGCATTGTCTGCCTCTCCCCAGGAATGGACTCCCCCAGCCCTGCCATGGGACATTTTTTGCAGAAGTTCTGGCCCTCCAGAATGTTAAAAACAGACGTGGGGGCTGAAACAACTTCAGCCACTCAGTTAATTACATTGTGTGCAAGTGAGGAACAGGCGCTTTATCTAGAGATGCTTCTTTTAATTGCAAACCAACTTTCCATGAGAATTAATTTCTTTTTCCTCCTGAACAAGATTTCATCCTGCTCTCAAAACAGCCTTTTGGATCCCACAGGCAGGATGTCACAGGATTATTTTTGCTCAGGGAGGGAAGCTTGCTTCTCCAAGAATACTTCTATCTTCCCACCGCTTGAGCTACACTTGCATGATCTTTCAGACACATAATCTAAGCAGCCCTGCATCACTGGAGCCCAATTTAATGCCAGGCTATAAACTGAAGGATCAGAAATGCCTAGCCACAATAAAATCCTGTTCACAGATTAGGGAGTCCTGGCTGAGCAGCCCTAGAAGTTTGAACTAGGGGACCAGACTAAATTGATTTGATTCACCTAAAGGGCAGAGCTGCTACTAAAATGCATAAAATGGAGCAGGGCAGGGTATCCCATTACCATTAACCTAAACAGGGGGATGAGCCATTCAAAAGTGCCGCCTTATCTTTTCTAGCTGAAATGTCCCAAGTGCTAACTTTCCTCTGTTTTCTTTCTATCCTTTTCTTTCCCTTCCCCTCTCTTTGCGCAGCTTGGGTGGTAATTTTAGGGTCTGGGCTATAAAGAAGTAATGATGGTCCTGGAAAGGGAATTGGCTTCTATACAAACTCCAGAGTGGCGCTGGACGAGCTGCACATCCGTTCCTTGGCATAGAACCCAGATACATTAATGCAAAATAGGAACTCTTGGGAAAGGGAGGGAGTTCTCTACACTGGTGCTCTGCTGGAGGAGTATCATATATATAGGACCTTACTGGGACTTCATAGTGGAGAAAGCAGAGTATCGGGGTGAACATCTGTTAAAAGAGAATGTATTGTGCCACCCTCCTGCCTAGTGCTCTATGGATTATCTCCCTTTCACATGAGAAATTGGTGATGTGGAGCTTGAGCATGTGCTCATTTCATGCTCTGTGTAGCAGCTCCAGAGCAGAGGGAGAAGGGGAGGAAGGGAAACCATGCTGTAAGCCTTTGAGCCTTGCACTCATAACCCTAGGGCTGCTCATGGGGCAAGACTCTACTTAATGTAGGGGGAAAAGCACACTCCCACGCAGCTTGCAGTGTCTCCATAGGAACACAAGCACTTTGGGATCATGGGCAATGCATCCCTTCTTCAAGAAAAGCAGTTGATGTAAGAGGATAAAGAGTGCAGCTATGATGTAATGCCTCACACCTCAGAGTGGGATGCTCCTCTCCTACTGCTCAATGCAGCATTGCCTGTACCTCTCCTTTGCTGCCAGACTGCAGTATGGCTTGTGGCTGGGCTATCAGGTGTGTACAGGCTGGCTTTGGGATGCCCTAACACAACAGGAAAGCTGATGGATGCTGCAGATGAGTGTAATGCAGCTCATAAATCCACAGCTCATGGAAGACCCTGGAACAATCCTCAGCCCCTGGGAAAGCATTAACTATTCCTGCTTTTAACCACAGACTCTACAGCTGGATCTGTGATGGAGGAAGCACAGGGATTTTACCAAACAAGTTGTGTGTGGATGTACATTCATACCCCACACTTTGGAAAATGCCCTTCAAAGGCATCCTCTGTTGAATTTCTGCAACTCACAATAAGTTTGGAAATCACCCCTCTGCCTGAAGAGTTTGCAAGCAATGATGACTGGCCCTTGTTCAAAACATTAACTGTAGCTGGTAGGAGATGGTTCACCACAAGGCAGTCAGCGAACCAGGCGATCATAATTCAGAAGCGGTTTGATCAAATTCAAGGCAGTATAAGATGTGGAACAGACTACAGGCTGGATCATATAAGCCACAAACCACATTAAAAGTATAGGAACTACAGTAGATATTGTGTTCTTACACTTAAACACGATCCTGAATGAAAGAGTTTCCCCCGCCTCCAGCCTTTCTTCCCCTAAAAAGGGATTTCTGTCTCCGGAAAATGCAATCCAGCTGCATGAAGCACCTTGGGTATCGTGAGTATCTTTGTGTGACAATATCACGTCAAACAAACTCCTGCCTGGACCATGTCTAGTACCTGATGTATTGTGCCTCAAAATGATTTTGACTACCTGCCAGCTCAGCAACACCTAATAGCTATGAAATTAGCAAGTGCAGAGGCAGCTATTAAAATGAAAAGTAATATTTGGGGGTGGGGGGGTGGGGGGGTGAAGGAGTTGAAAATCCAACTTATCAGGTGCTGGTGTGCTGGGAGAATGGAGGGAAGAGGAAGGCCAGCTGGGGGCAGGTTTTGTCATCCACTTCCCAAATGAGAGATGATGTCTCTCAAGTGTCATAGAAGTGAGTGATGGTGTGGAAGAGCTTTCTAACTATTATTGATTGTTAATCAGTTCATTGATAGTGATGGTCCACTTTGTAAGAGGGACAATTTGCTTTTCTCTAGAGAGCAGAGCACCCTTCCTTGTCTGCTTCCCTGTTGTGAGCTGTGGATGTCTGTATGGAGGGGCAGAAGGAGGAAACAGGATATTTTGGTACTCTGCCTGATGTTGAGGGACCATTATGGTTCTGGCAGCACCCGCATCCCCATGGGTGCTGTGTTGGGTCCCTTGGAGATGGGAAATCGGTACTCCCCAGCCTGTTTAAAGCAGATGTAATTAAAGCCTTCCCTGCCTGCCACGGAGCATATGGGACATGTTAGCAGAGTAATTAAATTTTGTGAAGAGAGTCTTTGCTGGAAAGCTGGAGGGTGGGTCGGTGGGAGGCAAGGGGAGCAGAAGTGCTGCCTTATATCTGCCTTTGGCAGGGAGCACACTGCCCCTCGTCACCTTGGGTCCTCATTCCAAATTGCTCCTTGTGCAAGAGGATGAGAAAATAATTAAGTGGTGGCAAATTTGCAATTTTTTTTTTTTACTGAGTTTGTACATATGAAAAACTGCTGGGGAAGCTGGTCAGACTGTAGAGATGAAAAAGAAGTGTGGGAAATGATGAAAAGGATTTCTGAGCAGAAAGGCAGATGTGGGGGACTGGGGAGTAGAAGGGGCAGAGAAGAAGAGAGTGGGGAGAAAAGTCTGGTTCTTGATGACATGCAAAAAAAATATGTAGTGCACATTAAATTTTCCAATTAGTGGAGCTGCAGAAGGATGGAAACTGTGTGTGAATTGCAGCCACTGTGAGAAATGGAGGGAGTGGGATCAGAGAGGCTGGAAGGCTTGGTTTGCATGGTTCAGGATGGGAGGTGTCTTTTCTTTACCAGGTGGAACTTCCATTTTGGTACTCTTATTCACTTAAAAAGAGGAAGATGACCTCATTTAAAAAAAAATAATAAAAGAGTCCAATACTAAGTTTAAAATGAATTCCTTCCAGGCTGAGTAAGTTATTTGTAGTTGTCCCACATTGAGATTGTTTTAATCTTCTTCCCCCCCCAAATGAGATTTACCTCAAATCTAAGCTTATGAATCATGCGGTTTCTTCATCCACATCTTTTGGTTCACCTTTTAAATCTGGTATTCATCCCACATGGTGTTTATGCAACTCTCACAAAGGAGCCAGTTCTCATAAACACCCAGTTTCACGCAGTGATGATTGTAGAGATTATTAATACATGGAATGGGTTTATCTCTTCCTGAGGACACATCTATAATGACCCACCCTTTTCCCTCCGTTCAAGACACTCGTAGAGAAAATTGTGGGTTGGGAAGGCTGGAAAGTGGTGGCAGACCACCGACCTTTCTGAAAGGATTGCTGGCTCTGAAGCTTTCATTGGAGGCAGCAGCCAGGGAAGGGGGTGGGTTTGCTTCTGCACTGGTGGGGCACAGCGTTCCCTGTTCAGAGCAAGCGTGTGGTGGCTTTCGAATAGCACAGGCAGCTGTGTTTGAAGAAGTGCTCCCTAATTACCCTCCTGCTTGACGAGAGTGACAGCCCATTGTGCTGGCCCCAGCTGTATAGCTGCTGGTCTCCTGCCATCCCTTGCAAACTGAACTGGGCAGTGGGATGTGTGATCCTCTGGCAACCCCTTCTCCCTGCGATGGGCGCTGCACCCCTTGTAGGTTACAGCAGCCTTGACTAGCAAAGCCCAAGGCTTTTCTGCATGACACTGTACCTCTGTAAGTATTTTGGGTTGTGAAACATAGCCGAGAAATACAAGGAAAGGGAGAAGGAGTTGGACTGGGGCTTTACTTTGGGTAAATCTTCTTGCAGCGTAGAATTCTCAGAACTGCTGAGGTGTGGAAAAATATATCCATGGCAGCAATGTTTATTTGGTGCACTGGAAAAAATGCGCTGTCAGCTTGCCCACGGGATCCAGCATCACCTCAGCTAGTCCAGAGAGATGAACTCACAACATATAGGGAAAACCCTTTTTTTACCCTATTCTGATGAGTAGAATATTCTGATTCTCCCTATGCTGATGAGGAAGGAGCAGGTCTTTAAGTAAGCAAGTGATGCTGGAAAGAGGGGTCACAGCAAGTGTTTACAAAATTAACTCTGTCTGGCTTCATATTTGCTTAACATCTGCCTCAGTATGTGCATCACTCCTTTTCTGGAGATCCCTTGTTTCAACTGGAAAGGGTAGCTGTGACTGGCAGTGTGGATCTCCTGCAATCATCCCAAGTCCTCCCCCTGTCCAGACAGTTTTTCATTAAGGATGAGATGTGCACACCTCAAAAATACTGAGCCAAAAAAACCCCAGCAGCATTTTTGCACGGTGGAAATTCAGAATGTTTCAGTGTTCTTTTCTCCTCATTTCTAGTTAGGAGTTATAGATTGCAGGCTCCCCACAAGTCATTAAAACTCTTACATGTAGCATTGATTCTTCCACAATACTGTCTTCCCCAAAGGGTTTGCTCATCTTTTGGAAATGCTTCCCTTGGTAGTTTCTCTTGTCCCACATGGAAGCTGCTCCTTTATCTAATTGCTCATCAAGAGCAAAGCTTTCCCTGCACCACATCTTATCTTGCTGGGTTATGGTTTAAGGTTGTCAGGCTTGTAAGTCTGCATAATGGTGGATGCTTTAGAGATCTAGGGTGAAGGAATTCAGATCTGGGGTGCCTTTCCAAACTTCCTGACCTCCAGAGGCTCACTGAGTCACTGTGCGTAGATATCCTTGACCATCATTGGGCTACAAAAGGGATGAAAACCCTCAGTCCTGCCTGGAAGCCCTGGCAGCGTGCTGATCTCCAGTATCTGCTGCAGGAACATGATGGGATTTGCACCAACCCCACCTGGTGCATCCTGGTTGATTCACCTTCCCTGGAGGTGTTTAAGGCACGGGTGGATGAGGTGCTGAGGGGCATGATTTAGTGTTCGATAGGAATGGTTGGACTCAATGATCCAGTGGGTCTCTTCCAATCTGATTGTTCTACGATTCTGTGTGCCATAGTCAGATAAGCTCTTCCACATAGTGGGAAAATCCAGGTGCAGTTTGGGAACTGGCTTTGCAGGAATGCTGCACTTACATGTAGAGAGGAGCAGGGCCTCACAGTGACCAGAAAGTTGTTCTTACTGCCCCACTCCAGCAGCACATGTGTGTATCTGGGGATGATGGTAAAGGCTGTCAGAGGTCTCCTGGCTATGGCAATGCACTCGGTGAGTGAAAGACACTGTCCCCTGACCTCTCTCTTTGCAAGTCTATCAGAATTAAGGGTATCAGTAGCCCTTTGTATGTAGTACATCCACATGTGATGGTGCCGTGTCAACTTCTTACTTTCTGGCAGCTCCGCTTTGTGCAGTATCGGTTCAGCAGTGGGGGCTGCAGGACCCTGCCAGCTCAGGGAAAGATTCCTTTGTTTCATCTGCAGGTCGGAAAGAAAGAGAGAATCTTTTTAATTTGTATGTGCCTCCTGCGGCGTGCTCAGGAAGATGGAGCTGCAAGTACCACCAAGCTGTGGGCCATTACCCTGCTGTGCCAAAAAAGCCGTGCAGGTGCCAGTGCACGAAGGGAGCGTGGATGGGAAGGATGTAATGGGGAGAGCTACCTTGGATGTGGTTATGTAGCACAGGAAAATACCTTTTCTTCAAAGGGGCCTGAGATGGTGCTGCTTGAGATATCTACATCTGCAGAGCTCCTGGTTTCTCCTTTGCTTGGCTCGGGTAGCAAAAACTTAATTTACAACTTGCTTTGCAGCATCCCAGCTTGGCAACTGCATCAGTGAGAGAGAGAGGGAGAGTGAAGAAGAAATATGTAACTAGGTCAGTCTGCTCCACATTACAGCTTCATCCTTTACCCAGGGAGGAGTTGTGGTCTTTGCCTGCCTCTTGCTGTTCCCATTCAGTCACTTGATGGGGTTCCTAGCTAGTTTGCGCCTGCAACCTTCAGATCAAGACTTTTTCTTCTTCTTTTTTATTTTTTTTTGTTTCCTTAACTTGGCTTCCACGTTCGACTCTGCTTCTTTCAACCTGTGTTCAGAGGCTCACAGTGGAAGAAACCTTTTGCTGTATTTAATTGTAAAAGTTCCTTCCCTATAAAAGTCTTGGCAAACTGGGCTGGCTCAGTGGTTAGTGCTTTGCTCTCCTCCTTGTAGGGGCAAAGTTCAGTTACTTAGCGCCTGGCTGCTTGTTCGGTTGTCCAAGAAAGAGTTTTTAATCACAGTAGGACTGGATGGTTTGGCTTATTCACAGCAGGGCTCCAGTGCCAATTGCCGATAGGTCTCTTGTTCAAATATTGCTTGGATCATTAGTGAAGGTTTAACTGTTTTGTGCCCAATGTATGAGGAAGTGATGGCTCAGCCTCTTTGCTGGTGGGTGGATATGTCTGTTCTGTAAATGCATGCACCCCATGAACACCAGGTGATTTCCTATTCCCCTCCTTGCACCCCACCATGTTCATGTTAACACATTTCAAGGTGTGCGTGGTGGGGAGGAGAGGTCAAGCCCATGCAGGTGTCTTTGAAGGCTGAGGGATGCAGGTAGGGAATGGTGCATCAACTGTGTTCATCCAGAGGAAGAAACCCTCCTGCCTCCTTTATCCCTCAGCACATTCCTCCATGGAAAGACGAGCAGAGGTGTCTTACTGCAAACCTTTCCCATCTCCTTTATGTCAAGCCCTCATCCTCCAGCACTTTGACTAGCCCCTCCACTATGCACCCACCCTCCATCGTGGTGATCCCCACTGATGCCCTCTTGCCTTGTCACCCTTTTGTCTTGCCTCTTTGGACAGAAGCTGGAGAGACAAAGTTGCACAGTGAGGCTGCTTTAATTGGCTTTGGAAACACTGCTAGTTTGGTATCATTAATACTATCGCTATGAAAGTAAATAGAGGTGGCACATATGGGCCATTAATAAGCAGCATGTTAATTATGGTGAGGTGCTGCATTACTCACTTTGTGCTAGATCCTACCCTCTGGCAAGCAACACTGTCATCATGCTGTCCTCCCTGCAAACAGGAGGACAGGAGATGGGTGCTGCGGGCAGAGTGTGTCCTTAAGTCAGCTTGTGTAAATACCTGTGCCTGTGCAGGGAAGCTTTTTCTTTCACTGGGACTGGATCTGTGAGCAAAAGACAGTGAAATTTGGGGTGAGGCACCAGGGATCACGGGGAAGAGGGGCCCTTCTTGTCAAATATTAGAGAACATTTAAGAAACAAAACTGATTTTTTTCCTTGTTATTAATGAATCTTGTACAACTCAGGTTCAGACAGTATTTGCAAACCATGGGGAGAAAAAGATTTAAAAACAACAACAACAGAAGAGCATTAGCAGGAAATAATCTCATCAGCCCCAACTCTCCAGCAGCGCTGAAGACAGGAAAATGATGCCTTTTTATTAGCCTTATTGTCTTTAATTAAAGCATTCAGCAGAACCCTCTGATAATGGACTGCAAGTGAGGTCGGCAGCATTTGTAATAACACAATACAGGGTTCAATTAAGTTGTACTTTCGTAGCTTTTCAACTCCAGTTTAAACAAGCTAGCAATATATACAGAGTTATTACCTTTCCAAGCTGGGGAAAAAGAGGGGGGCACAGGGGCTTGGGAAGACAAATCACTTGTTGCTGTATAACTGATGCTACAAAACTGCAACCTGTTCCCCACAGCATTTTCATGTGTTCAGCCAGCTCGTAGGGTCCCCCATCATCACCACCCCAACAGGCTGCCTGTAATTTAGCTGCTATACTGCAGCCATTAGGTGTGTCTTTCTATACCGCATTTTCCTATCACTGTGGGTAACCACTGCAGTTTTCCTAAACCTGAACCTTTAACAAATATATTTTTGATGGTTGCAGTACCTAAAGAACTCCAAACAAACAGAGGATCAGAGACAGCAGAAGAAAAGATCAGAGGTCCAGGAATAACCATTTGAGCTGGAAGACTGTGGATGATTGACAAGTAGTTGATATTTGCTGCTCCTTTTTTTCTCTGCTCTTTTGAATTATTGGTCATAAAATATCCTGCAGTTGCACTCTTTCTCTGTCAGAGAGAGAGCGAAGCCAAGTAAAGACCCACATGGCTAACACTTAACTTTATCTTCACCATTAAGTAATGCTAAATTAGAATGAAATCGCTCTGGTAATACAGGTGACAGCTATATGAAGACCAATTGAATTCCCTATGATCAGCGCCATTAAAAGGAGCTCACTGGCAGAATTCATGATGATGGGACACTTACTGTGTGTATAACTCATGTGCCCACAGGAAACTCATGGTAAATCTGGCCAGTGTTTTATGTCAGGCTTTAAAAAAAAAAAAGTGGCTTTTAAAGCTTCTGTTCAGATTCTCATCTTTCCAACCCTGATGTAAATTTGCAACAGCTTAATTGCACTGCAAATGGAAAGCAGAGGCTTTGCTGAGGCTTCTGGACAGAGGTGCTGGGTGCTTCTATCTCTCAACGCTGATGTTGTCTGGGCTGTGCAGCTGTTTGCTGCCACCCAGAGATGCTCCTTCATGGCCTGGGGCAGGAGCTGTTGCTGGCGGGACTGTGTATAGAAAAGAAGATTGAACTGTACTTCATCTCAGACACAGCTGTCGCTATAGTGACAGCAGGGCTATGTCACTTGCTGCTTCCATCCTGTCAAATGAAACAGTTTTTGGATGGGAGTCTATGCCTATGTAGCTTTAGTGCATGGGTTTTCCTTGCCAGGATTTGGGGCTTGCAGGGATATTGTTAATCTCTCTGTTTGTGATACAAGAAGGTGCTATGGGGAAGGTAAAATCAAGGTCTTCTTCCCAGTGCTGACTATCATACTGCTGTACCCCATGCTGGCACACTTTGTCACACAAGGATGTTACGCTCTGCGTACGAGCAAAAATTACGATTTTGACGTAATTACCTTCTGGTTCCTCATAGCCCAGTTCTACCTGAAAACAGTTCATTTTGTGTGTTTTTACAGTCTCTCATGTAGTGCAGCCATCCGCTGTTAAACAGCTGTTCAGCTCCACCCTAGAAAAATAGCTTCAATAAAGTGCATTTCCCATACAGGTCATATATTGGTTAATTCATCCTTTTGGGAGAACTTCCAGACAGGAAATGTGGAGGCAGAGGAAGCCATCCCAGCAGAGCACAACAACTGTTAAATTAAATCCAACCCTGGCTCCTACTACCTGCCATTGTTACTCATATAAAAAGAGAAAGCGAAGGGCCAAGCTTCTCGGGGCTGTGTCGCTACCACTGCCAAGTGCTCCATCTTGTGGGGTAGCTGTTGACATCTTTTTCCTGGAGAAGGTGAGTGAAGTTTTATATAGTAACTTAACTTCTGTAATTCAATAGCCAGTACAATTCAATTTTTTTGCTTTATTTCGTTAAGGGTATCGCCATACCTATGCTATGTTCTGGCTGAGGTATGAAGGGCAGGTGAAGGGTCTCCCTGATGTGTCCAGCCCCCTTCATTCATGATGATAAAGTCTGTGGTAAAGGGAAATCACATTGGAGCTGTATACAAGCTGAATTGACCTCTGGTAGATTTTACGTTTTGAGGAGGTACAAAAGGGACTTCCCCTGACTGCTGCTCTTGGTTCATGGACTCCACCAAACTTGTTCGGGCTTGTGGATACAATTTCATATGGTCGTGGCAGAAGTCAATTCTTTGCAGACCCAGTCTGTCGTGTGCTCCACATAGTTTTGCTATTATTGCACCCTGACTGTTACTGAGACAATTTCTTGCCTATTAAAATGCAGTTACAGCCTGGAAAGCGATAGCGTAAGAATGGCTTATCAGCGCTCCATAGCCATTTGCTCTAATCATCCATACCAAAGGCTTGAGAATGCTCCCACAGAAGCCAATAAGACTTTTACCATTGACTTCAAAGGCAGCAGAGAGCAATTTAGCTGCTGCCACCAGACAAAGCAGGTTAGGCTACAGCTGGTACTTCCACAGCTAACTTGGCTCTGAAATCCTGACAATCTAAATGTATTTTTGCTACATGGGATGTTTAAAAATAGACAAGACAAAGTAGCAGGGAAAACAGATTGCTGGGAATATTCTTTCCCTGGTAGGAGAAATGGACTAGCTGAACCTAGCAGGGCTTTTCCATCTTCAGTGTGTATGAGTCTATGATTTTTGTCAGCAAACTAAGCACTTCTGAGCCGGAGGCAGCACAGAAAGCCGCTAAAAGCAATTTAGAGGTGCTGGTATCATAATTTTTCAATCCAAGAGGAACTTCTGGTTTTGCATATATTGTAGGGCTCTGGAAGATTCCCCTGAATACAGTGAGATACAGTCTCTAAGTGGAGGTGAAGCCATGGACATGAATCATAAAACATACTAACGTGAATGCCTTGATAGTGCTGTCCTCCCAGTTGCCCCATGGGAGGAGGATATTGAGTGCACAACGTTGGAGAAGATCAAAGAAGCATCTTCAGCTAATAAATCAACAATAATGGGTGACTTTCCCTGCCCACATAAAAGCAGGCCAATGATGTTTAGTGAATCAATGTCTTGATACGCTAAATTATCCTTGAAACGGTTACTTTGAAGGCGTGCAAGACAAGGGTTTATTTTCGATTCTGCATTGAGTAACATGGAGGATGTGGTTCAGGACAAACAGCTTCCTCTGAACTAGCAATTATAGTCTAGCTTTGTTTGTCCTCCTCATGCACTGCATTGAAACTTAGTCAGGAACTCTGATCTTTGGAAAGGAGAAGATAAGAAATTTGGAGTAATGAATGAGACTCAAAGTCAAACCTCTCAGACTACATATAAAGACAGTTTACTCATCCCACCTATATTCCCAGAGGAAAGCAGGAGGGCTACATATGTGGTAGAAGGAAGGGAGACATAAGATCAATAAACACCATTTGCTAGAAGTGGAGCCAGTGCAGGAAAACCAGGAGGAAGGAACACAGACCTGGGCAGGTCTGGCATAGAGGCAGGAGCTCTCTGCACTCCTTGCAGGGTGAGATTAGGCAAGAGAAAATCCTGACTGAAAACTGGAGATACCTTGTTATTTGAGTGGGCAACAGCAGAGGAGCCTCTGCTCTACTGTGCTGGCTACTGTGCCTGCTGAGCCCCACTCCAGTGGTCTAGGCTGGGGACTCAGCCTTCTGGAAAAGAACCTGGGCGTCTGCCTCAGCTCCTCAAAACTGCTTGGCTGGCTCATTGAAGCAGGCTCAATACAAACCTGAGCCTTTCATTAGCTATGTTTTCCACCTGGGAGGAGAAACTACGACTGCATTGACCTTAATGCAAAATTAAAGCCATTTAAGCAGGTAACAGCCAGACAGCTGGGTGCAACCATGCGATGGAGGCGTTTGTCTCTATTTGCAGACAAGCTGTGTATGTGTTTCCATTTTGCTCAACTTTTGTTGCTTGTTTATTTAGTTAATAAGAGACGGCAATCTGCCTCATACAGCCGTGCGAACAGCAGAGCAGAGAGTGCCTGAAGAAGGGCTTTTGTTAAACACTTGCTGGCCTTATGGTGCTAGCTGCGTATCACCAGCTGCAGGAGAGAGCTAGAGGGAAGACTCTAGCCTCTAACGAAGATTTTCCTCTAGCAGGGCATGTCCTATATTGCTCCATCAGTCTAGGTACAGGACTAATGACTTCCCGTCCCTGGGTTGGAGTTATGTCATTACCAAGAGACTGGGCAGTGTGTCACCAACTCCCTGCACCTCACATTCAACCCACAGCATCTGGACTGGAGTTGCTAAGTGTTGATGTGGCTTAGAAGACAGATAGGAGGAGGTGGCCAGACCTTTCTAACTATGATACTGCTTCAGAGAAAGAAAGGAGAGAGAAGGCAGCATGGACAGCTGCTGTAAAATTTCTCCCTCATCCATCTGTGCAGGAGGACTAATGGTGCATTTTGGAAAAACACTTTGCCATTGTCTTGTCTTCTGCTGCTGTATCCAGCAGTCCTTTCTGAATTTTTAAGTGTTAGTCTGACTGCTTTGAGCAATCCGCTTTAGATGTTGTAGATCTCTGAGTAGCTGGCCTGGGTGTATAATTTCTAGCACTGTCCCCAGAAACCACCTTTTTACAGAACAGGTCTTTGCATCAGGTTCTTCAAGACATCTGCATTTTCCTTCCCAGCCCCTTCACTCTCTTATCTGGTCCATTTCTTCCCATGGTGCTCTGAGTATCTTCCTGTGGTGCGAGGGGCTTGGATGGTAAATGAAAGAGTAAGGAGAGGGAGTCTCCATGGGAGTACTCACAAATTAAACAGGAGAGGCAACAGCGAACATCTCCCAGCAGGCCCTGACCCAGCGACCATCAGAGGCAGCAGAAGTCTCCTGGAAAACACTATCTATAGTGTTTAGATTGGTTCCCAGTTGTCTAGAGAATGCATTAGGGACCCCAGCCCCACCGTGCTAGGTACTGTACAGACACAGGACAGGACACAACGTGCACACACATACATGCATCTCTTCAGGCAGATACGCACATTAAACTAGATGCTTTTGGATCTTAAGTTTATCTGGCTATTATGAATTCACAGGTCCTCTTGGAGCACAAAGGAACCACTGATACCAAGTTTATTTGTGCTTAGCTGCTAATTAGGAGTTTTCTAGGACATACAATTTGAGGTGTTACCAATTAACTCAATTGTGGACCAAGACCAAAACTGTTATTTGGTTTGTCATAGCAATTGAAAGACAAATAAACAAATGCTAGTGTCTTTTCGCTCTTTCCCCTGTGCTTTAGCACAGCTGTGCAGCAAAATAATAATAATTTCATTGTCTACTTTCCAAAACTCTACATTTAAAGCAGATTGTAGAAGATTTCCACATGGTTTACTTTGCCTAATTATTACAAAGTCAGGACCTAAATCCCAGAAGAAAGACTATATCCTACTTAACTGCCCCCCCCAAAAAAAAACCTCACCAACCAAAAGACAACAGATGAATGAATTAAATACATTAGAGTTTGTGCATCTGTTGTTTATGATCAGGAGTTTTGAAAGGAGACATGTGAGATAAGTACTTTACATCCACAGGACTTCAGAGGGATGTGGTATTAATTTCACCATGGCTTTTCTGAAAACTGAATGTAAAAAGAAGTCTCAGCTGTGGAGAAATAATAGAAATCTGAAGAAGTTGTTGTTTTTTTTTAATTTTTCTTTTAAACTTGGAATTTTCTTTCTGTGTTTCTCAGGAAGCCACCTACCATACGGTGGGATAGTTTGCTATTTTTGTAAACTCTTCTGGTGGCCAGCTCCACCTTGAGATGACCTTGACCCTCAAAGACTTCTGCTCAGCAGGAGGAGTGAAGGACTGGAAGGACAGGAGCCAAGGTGATGGGCATGACATGGAGCAGGAAAAGCAAAGTGAAGAGTCTCAGATGCCAGACAGAGAACTGACTCTACATCCGAAGCTGTAGAATGACTACAGAGACTTCCCAGGTTTGCCCTCCTCTCTATCTTTCTCTTCTATGAGCCATTTTCCCCCTTCAGCTTGGTAGTACAAAGGTGAGATAAAATGCAACGAGTGAAAACAAAAATGCACATGGTTCTGGTGTCCTCCTGTGAGGCAGTGGTGAGCCATAGTTGTAGGTGAGCTCTCAACATTCAGCAGTTCCCTTTGAAGGGCCCATCTAACTAGGAGGATCCTGGGTTTGGATATTATTTATATTTTTAGCAAGTTGGTCTCTTCCAAGACAGCAAAGAAGTCCAGCTGGGAACCCATATGGGAAAAAATATATATATTGTACAAACTTGTTATCCCTAGAAAGCTCCTTATATGCACTATGTGTGAGCTCACTCTATACACCTACTCTTCACGACAACCTGATTTTAGACATTGCATGGCAGATAGTCCCACTGATACCTGTCAGTATTTCCATATCTACTTTGAGTCCACTGTAATGCAGTTGGTGCTCACTTTTAGAGAGAAAAAAGTTTTCCTGGTCTTTCAATAAGTTTCTGGATACCCACAGAGGCCTCAGTTGTTACTTTCATGGAAATTGTTCCCTTTTGTGGAAAGGGCCACTGGGCACTGGAACAGGCTGCCTGGAGAGGTGGTTGAGTCACCTTCCCTGGAGGTGTTTAAGGGACCGGTGGACAAGGCGCTGAGGGGCATGGTTTAATATTTGATAGGAATGGTTGGACTCCGTGATCCAGTGGGTCTTTTCCAACCTGTTGATTCTATGATTCTACGATTTCCGTGTGGCCTCCATGGGTGGAGGATCAAACTCAACCTTTGATTACTTGTTGGAAAAATACAACCCAGGTACTTGGGGGACTGTCACCAGTGGCTTCCTTGAACAACCTGGCAGTGGCAATACCTACGCACAGTCCCAGATTCAATGTTGTGTTGGACTGAGTCGCAACCTTAGCACAATTTCATTTAACACAGCACACACATGTCCATTTACTGCAGCACTGGTGGTAGGGGTAACGCATAAAGTTATTGGAAGCCTGCTTGCAGTGGGTGCCCATGTTTTCAGGAACACAGACTGGGTGAGGCAGATAGTTCTTTTTCTCCTCTCACTTCTGTTTTAAGTTGACTAGTGGGGGTCGTGGTTGTCACTGTGGTGCTTCCCGGCACCAGGAAATACTTGACTCCTAGCTGAGGTGAAGCTACAGCTATAGGCATGTGTACTTTAGGTATTCCAGGAGTGTTGGAAGGATGGTAAAACTGCATTTTAAACTTACCTCATAGTTGGTCATGTGGAGAGGCATCCATGTGCTTACAGGCACCTTGAGAACATGCATCTAGGTTTCAGACCGTGCTAATGCAGGCATGAACTGATGTGCTCCCAGCTGAGATCGCCAACGTCTGAAGGCAGGTGCCTCCACCCCACAAAAAATGCTGTTACACTGTCAGTTGGGTGCTCTCCTTGATAAAACTGAATCCCCTCACTTCCTACATTCGTTCACTTGTCAAGAGCTGACTCGTTTTAACACTGTGGATTCTAAATTTTCTCTGATGTAATTATTGTTTGACACTGCAGCCCTTCCAAGCGCCTTACATAAGGAGAAAAAAAAAGGAAAAAAAAAGAAAGAATTAAACATGAGAAGCTTAAAAATAAAACTATTAAAAGGAAAGAGAAGCTGGTTTGTGAGCAGTAGGAATAATGTGGTGCCTCTGGGAGAGGATATGTTGAGCCAAAGGAGATGTTCTGCTTTTAGGCAGTGCCTTTCATTGTATGTCAGTGAAGTTCTGTGCTTTTCTGAAGTTCTTAGGTGCAGTGCTTTTAGAAATGAGCCTGTTCTTTCACTTTGCTCTTGCAAAAACCGCAACTTTCATACTATTTCCCAAGCCAATCTTCTCGTACAGACTGCAGCCAAATTTTTCCCTTCCCTAATTAACCCACATGGTTTTTGAAGAAGTTTTAGCCTCAGAGAACATCAAATTTAGCTCTTAGCCTGGAGCCAAGCTCTGGGCTAAAGAACACATGTCATTTTAGGAATTCACGCAGATGCACCTTGACATCTGGGATGTGATATGTCGCCTGCACACTTCCCCATTGAGATAATGAGCAGTAGTGAACATTGTTCATGCTGCAGATGGGGAAAAAAGGTTTTTCCCACTCATTCCTACGCTTTTGTCCAAGCTATGCAAATAATTGCAGGAGACTTCTTTGACACATGCAAGTCTCTTCTGTTGATATTTGTCTGTGTGATAACTCAATTGTCTCATTTACCCCCGGGTTCATTCTGAGAGAAGCGTGCTGCAGTGTTTCCTAAGTTATAACCCTGCGAGGGATGGAGTTTTCTGTTGAGCCTTTGTTACCATGGCTAACTCACTGTCATGTTAAAAGGCAGCCAAACCCATGTACCTCATACATTTCTCTAGTGTGTTTTTGGAATGTCCTTACTAGAACCTGGTTTAAACACATCTGGTGACCAATGTAACCTGAAATTCAGGTATGGAGAGTGGGGCTAGAAGGGACCTTTAGAGATCATGAGCCTCAATTTAGGATCAGCCATCTCTGCAATGACAAAACTCTGCCTGCACTAGGCAAGAACAGCTGAACATGCACCAAATGTCTCATTTACATCAGGTGCCTTTATGACTCCTTTATTTGGGCACTCAGCATCCGAGGCATCAGTATCACAGCTCTGTAATCCTCAATGTGTTCTTGAGCTTTTTCTTCTACACAGTTGTGACTCATTTTCTCTGTTCTAGGTGATGATATTTGGGATAAGTATAGAACAGAGACAGGGAGAGATGGATCCAAGTTATTGTTTTTTCAGAAAATCTAGTCCAGACTGAACAGAGGTAAAACCTTGATGAGCTACATATGCATCATGTCTAGAACATCTATGGGAATAACTGAACGTGGGTAGGTGGTGGCTTCCCAATGCGTAACCATCACCATTCACTCCTGACTCCTCACTATGAGCCCATTTAGAACCAAAGCAGAAACAATGATGTGAAGCCTAGATACTTTGAACCCTCAAGATTAATTTTTTGACAAACTGCCTGTCCAAGAAATATTGTGGAAAATAACCAGTAGAGTAATTTAGAATAGCAATAGCTGGTGGAACATTGTAAACAGCTGGGACACTGTTCCTGAGCAGGAGAAAGCAGACAAACCTGTGATTTTCTGTGACTTACTACTTTTAACTCTGGTAGCTGCATTGCTTTCGATTTGATGGGTGTTTAGTTGTTTTTTTTGAAAGAACTTACTCAACAAAGAAAACATAATTTCCCTCTGGGATAAACAATCTCCTGGAACCGCACAACTCCACTGGTTTTTAATCCAGTCTGTGTGCCCACAGCAAGTGGTCTTTTGTTGTCTGGTCAAATACCAGCATTTGCAAGCTTCATGGAAAACCTTTCCTCTTGAGCTACAGAGCACCATAAGGTTTGTAGTTCCACAGGGGCTGGCTTGAGCCAACAAGCAGCAGGGCACCATGTCAAATTCTGCAGAGTATAAGCTTTCACCCATAGGAATACAACACGTATTTCCTAATCATTCTGTAAAGAAAACCCTCTGAATGCGAAGGCTGGCTTGATTTCCTGAACTGCCTCTCATGAGTGAGGAAAGATAAGAGGGAAGCCTGATGGTCTTACGTGCTTGCTTGCCTATTTATTCTTAAACCTACTGAGGACCCATTAAATAGTAACGCTACCCTGTTCTACACTTCTTTTTGACACTGAACTCCAGGTACTCTCCAAACGTGGTAGTTTACAGTTATATGTGGGACATAATAGTGCACTTACTCTTTGGACTTTGTCAGGTTTTATCCTCATTAACTGCTACATGAACACAACACAGGACCTCTGTTTGCTATAAGGTGCATGAAGTTTGCCCCCTTATGCTGCTGTGTAAGGTGGTGCTAAGGTGTTATCTCTCACCTGGTAGGGCTGATCTGTGTCAAACAGAGTGCTCATGACACTAAGCTGCTCTCATAGCAGGCGAATGGCATAAGGGGAGCACAGAGGAGAACCCTGTCCTACTCTTTCTCTTCTCAAACTAGTTTCTAAAGCAATGATGCGCAGATTATTTTTGCCCTTGCATAGACAGAGTGGGGAAGTTTTGACCTGAGATCTCTCAAAGTGTTATTTTGATTCTGCCTTGCTCGTAACTTTAAGGTTTTGTCTTTTTTTCTTTTTCTTAATTACTGATCAGCCACTCTCCAGCTGCAGTATTAATATGTGTGGTGATGGTTGTCACCAGTGGCTACTTAAGTCAAGCACAAGTCTGCTGAACTGAGTGCCACGAGGTTTCTTTTGGAGAGAGGAAAGGTGAAAGGAGAAAGTGCTTTCCAGTTAACATTGTCAATGTGCTTCTGAAGCAAAGGACTACAACTTTCTGACTTCAGGACATTATTAATAGCTTTCTCTATCAGAAACTGTGTTCTGAAAGCCTGTAGCTATGTCATCTTCAAGCTGTCATTTCATGGGGATAGTGCAAGCGAGGTGCAGCAACANTTCCTAAGTTATAACCCTGCGAGGGATGGAGTTTTCTGTTGAGCCTTTGTTACCATGGCTAACTCACTGTCATGTTAAAAGGCAGCCAAACCCATGTACCTCATACATTTCTCTAGTGTGTTTTTGGAATGTCCTTACTAGAACCTGGTTTAAACACATCTGGTGACCAATGTAACCTGAAATTCAGGTATGGAGAGTGGGGCTAGAAGGGACCTTTAGAGATCATGAGCCTCAATTTAGGATCAGCCATCTCTGCAATGACAAAACTCTGCCTGCACTAGGCAAGAACAGCTGAACATGCACCAAATGTCTCATTTACATCAGGTGCCTTTATGACTCCTTTATTTGGGCACTCAGCATCCGAGGCATCAGTATCACAGCTCTGTAATCCTCAATGTGTTCTTGAGCTTTTTCTTCTACACAGTTGTGACTCATTTTCTCTGTTCTAGGTGATGATATTTGGGATAAGTATAGAACAGAGACAGGGAGAGATGGATCCAAGTTATTGTTTTTTCAGAAAATCTAGTCCAGACTGAACAGAGGTAAAACCTTGATGAGCTACATATGCATCATGTCTAGAACATCTATGGGAATAACTGAACGTGGGTAGGTGGTGGCTTCCCAATGCGTAACCATCACCATTCACTCCTGACTCCTCACTATGAGCCCATTTAGAACCAAAGCAGAAACAATGATGTGAAGCCTAGATACTTTGAACCCTCAAGATTAATTTTTTGACAAACTGCCTGTCCAAGAAATATTGTGGAAAATAACCAGTAGAGTAATTTAGAATAGCAATAGCTGGTGGAACATTGTAAACAGCTGGGACACTGTTCCTGAGCAGGAGAAAGTAGACAAATCTGTGATTTTCTGTGACTTACTACTTTTAACTCTAGTAGCTGCATTGCTTTTGATTTGATGGGTGTTTAGTTGTTTTTTTTGAAAGAACTTACTGAACAAAGAAAACATAATTTCCCTCTGGGATAAACAATCTCCTGGAACCGCACAACTCCACTGGTTTTTAATCCAGTCTGTGTGCCCACAGCAAGTGGTCTTTTGTTGTCTGGTCAAATACCAGCATTTGCAAGCTTCATGGAAAACCTTTCCTCTTGAGCTACAGAGCACCATAAGGTTTGTAGTTCCACAGGGGCTGGCTTGAGCCAACAAAGAGTAGGGCACCATGTCAAATTCTGCAGAGTATAAGCTTTCACCCATAGGAATACAACACGTATTTCCTAATCATTCTGTAAAAAACCCCCTCTGAATGCGAAGGCTGGCTTGATTTCCTGAACTGCCTCTCATGAGTGAGGAAAGATAAGAGGGAAGACTGATGGTCTTACGTGCTTGCTTGCCTATTTATTCTTAAACCTACTGAGGACCCATTAAATAGTAACGCTACCCTGTTCTACACTTCTTTTTGACACTGAACTCCAGGTACTCTCCAAACGTGGTAGTTTACAGTTATATGTGGGACATAATAGTGCACTTACTCTTTGGACTTTGTCAGGTTTTATCCTCATTAACTGCTACATGAACACAACACAGGACCTCTGTTTGCTATAAGGTGCATGAAGTTTGCCCCCTTATGCTGCTGTGTAAGGTGGTGCTAAGGTGTTATCTCTCACCTGGTAGGGCTGATCTGTGTCAAACAGAGTGCTCATGACACTAAGCTGCTCTCATAGCAGGCGAATGGCATAAGGGGAGCACAGAGGAGAACCCTGTCCTACTCTTTCTCTTCTCAAACTAGTTTCTAAAGCAATGATGCGCAGATTATTTTTGCCCTTGCATAGACAGAGTGGGGAAGTTTTGACCTGAGATCTCTCAAAGTGTTATTTTGATTCTGCCTTGCTCGTAACTTTAAGGTTTTGTCTTTTTTTCTTTTTCTTAATTACTGATCAGCCACTCTCCAGCTGCAGTATTAATATGTGTGGTGATGGTTGTCACCAGTGGCTACTTAAGTCAAGCACAAGTCTGCTGAACTGAGTGCCACGAGGTTTCTTTTGGAGAGAGGAAAGGTGAAAGGAGAAAGTGCTTTCCAGTTAACATTGTCAATGTGCTTCTGAAGCAAAGGACTACAACTTTCTGACTTCAGGACATTATTAATAGCTTTCTCTATCAGAAACTGTGTTCTGAAAGCCTGTAGCTATGTCATCTTCAAGCTGTCATTTCATGGGGATAGTGCAAGCGAGGTGCAGCAACACCTCATTGTCCCATGCCTCGTCCAAGCTTCCCTGCAGCAGCACAAACGCCAACCAGTGTGTCAGCAGCAAGAGGGCTCTGGAAAGGCAGAAGAGGTTGAGGGACTTTAGGAGGAAGGGCAAACAGTGCCCAGCAGCAGGCTTGTATTCAGGCTGGCTGGTGATCACTCAGCAGGATGGAGAGGCTCTGGTCCTAAAATGGGTGCAAATGGGCTGGTAGCCAGGTAGGCACTGGGAGCATTTTTCGACAGAGGGTTTTGATGAGCTCAGGGAGGCTTGCAGGGGGGTTTGGCTAGGAGAAAGTAGTCCCTGGAGAGAGCAGCAGGTGCATTGTGCATCCCTTGCTGTTTGAGGCCACCATCTCCTTTACTTGTCTGGCTGGAAGGATGCCATAGAGCTGAAAGCATCAAACTTGCTCACTCTCACACCCAGAGCACTCCCTCCTTGCATACCTTAAACATGTGCTGGAGCACAACTCTACTACTTTATTCATTCCTCAAGCTTCCAATTCCACCATGATTTACCAACTTGGACCCAAAGGGTTAAGGTGGGATGTTAACTTCAAAACTGGCCTCACTGGGTGCTGTGAGGATCTGAGCAGTGTGGGTCATAGATGTCCATGCGAGTAGGTCCCTTTTCTCTATGCTACGAAAAGCAGATGCGGCATAAAAGCTTTCTTTTGGAGAGGGCATGATTAATCTTTGCTTCTTAGAGGATGACAAATATATTACATTCGCTGACATGCACATGCATTCTCTTCCCCTGATGGGTGACCCTTGTCTTAATGCCAAGTATGCGAGGTCCAGCTCTGTAAACGAAGAGGAGAGCTTTGCAAGCTCATTAATGCTTTGAAGTCTGCTCATTAGGAGCAGATTCCTCAGGAGCTGGCAAGCACAACACTCTGTGAGCACGGCTTCATTTGATATTAATGTGGGTGCTGCAGCTGGAGGCATCCAGGGATGCTGAGCTGCGATTCTGCATATACGAACCAGTAGATTGCTGTGACTGTAATGCAAAGGGTAAAAGGGAGGTAAGAAAAGTTGCTGCCCTCTCTTGGCACCTAAGGGCTGCATTTTCATCTTGGCAACATTATTTCATGTGAATATATTGACCTAGTCCTCTGCTGAGTTGGGGACCTGCAGCATCCTCCAGTGGAATGTCTGGGATCCCTCTGCCTTGCTTTTCTGTGTGGCTATCACTGGGGGTTGTGATCACGTAAAACTGGTGCAGGGAGCTGGGTCAGATGGGGATCTCATGAAAGGGGGAAGGACTGGGAACGGGTTGTAGCGTCCCTCCAAAGTGATAGCAGCTCTGCATTAAGGCTGTTGGCCTGGAAAGAGTGAGAGTGGCTGAAATCAGAAGTGGAGATTACTAGGATCCCGTGGCTTAAAGGCTAAAGACCTCATTCACACAGGTATTTGGGAACTGTTGGTTTGAATCCCACATGATTCAACAGAGGTGTTTGTGGATTTGAGGTTGGTTTTTTTTTCCTTTTCCCAAGGCAGCAAAAAAGTTGTATGTCTTTCCCAACTAAATGCCCTGGTAGAGTCCCAAATGTGGACTGGAGAGGGTGAGAAGTGGGATCCAAGGTGCAAGAACAGTTTTTTTTAACCATGTGGGATCAGGCCAAGACCCTCTAGAGATGCCCCTCCTGCACCAGGGTCCCTGGCAGCATTATTAGCAGTGACTGTGGTCCTTGAATGAAGATCTACTGTGGCACACGGGGGCTGTGCTGTCCTCCATGGCTTGTGAGACAGGATGCCTCCTAGAGAGATGTTCCACCAGTTTACTGGGGGCATAAAAGAAAGAAATGAGGACGGGAAGGTGCTGCTGAGCTCAGGAAATGTCTTGGACTGGAACCTTGAAGTCTTGGAGAGGTATGTGCTCTCAAGAGAAGGGACTGATGGGCCAGGGGAGAGCTCAGCAGCCCACCAGGATGGCCGAGTGGTGAAGGCGTTGGACTTAAGATCCAATGGGCACATGCCCGCGTGGGTTCGAACCNAAGACCCTCCAGAGATGCCCCTCCTGCACCAGGGTCCCTGGTAGCATTATTAGCAGTGACTATGGTCCTTGAATGAAGATCTACTGTGGCACACGGGGGCTGTGCTGTCCTCCATGGCTTGTGAGACAGGATGCCTCCTAGAGAGATGTTCCACCAGTTTACTGGGGGCATAAAAGAAAGAAATGAGGATGGGAAGGTGCTGCTGAGATCAGGAAATGTCTTGGACTGGAACCTTGAAGTCTTGGAGAGGTATGTGCTCTCAAGAGAAGGGACTGATGGGCCAGGGGAGAGCTCAGCTGCTTGGGAAATATCTTGGACTGGAACCTTGAGGTCTTGGAGAGGTATGTGCTCTCAAGAGAAGGGACTGATGGGCCAGGGGAGAGCTCAGCAGCCCACCAGGATGGCCGAGTGGTGAAGGCGTTGGACTTAAGATCCAATGGGCACATGCCCGCGTGGGTTCGAACCCCACTTCTGGTAGAAGCCTCCTTTTTTCTCTTGATCCAAATCCCCAGCCTCACTTTTAAAGCATCATTTTTTAGAGCAGGGGTGGGAGCTCTGGGCTCTGTGCCCAGGGAGATGAGGTTCAACACCCCAACGTGAGAACCCTGGTGGGACCAATCTTCCCTACCATCTGGGCTGAATGTTTAAGAGTGATGTGAGCTGGTCCCTGTGGCACACAGGTTATGTCTCTCAGCTTTCACGCAGGGAGTGCTGAGACTGTTGTGGGCTTGAGTCCCACATCTTCCTGAAACAATGGCTTGTTTTTTCTATGGCAGAAATAGGAAAAAATGACCACCCTAAGTGGGGTGGTGGGGGGAAAGGTGTTGAGCTCTGAACATCTCAGGCAATTCAGAAGTGGGAACACATGTAAACAAGGAGGTTCTGGGAGATGGATTTCGGGGTTGTGGAGACTGCTCCACATCGGTTTCTCCATGACCCGAGAACCACCACTCAGCTGATCCAAAGCACTGTTTGGCACTCCCCAGGGGGATTTGGCAGTGTCACTACCCTCTGGACCAAGCCAGAATGGCAGGAAAGGGTTTCCAATTCTGTTAGTTATATTAGGGAAATATTTGAGAAAATGAGAACCGCTCCTCTGCTGCAGAGTGTCACTATGCTGTAGTCTGTCTTGGGTTGGTGCCTACAAATGCTCATGAGGCTTTTGCTCCTTTCCTTGTTTGCATGGATGGGCATCAGATATTTCCCTCATAAAGGGTTGGCCTGCTAGACCCGTGGAGACACTGTCAGGATTTCATTTGGCTGCTTTGCTCCAGCCTGAGGCCAATCGGAAATGTCCTACTGCTGGGACATGATTTGAAGTGATGGTGTTAATTCGGTTAATTAGGATTCCTTGGTAGCATGCGGTTCTTGCAAATCAGCTTACCATTGTAGTATCACTGTAAAGAGTTATTTGCTGGTGCATGGGGTTATGTATGAATTTATGATTATGATGTAGGACCATTAATTTCATGTTTGTGGCAGATGATACAGCTCAATTAAAAGTTGCGCATTAAGATCTTTGGCTCTCCCTGATATGTGGGAATCAGACAGTGCCTTACAAGAAGGATTACAGGGCCTGTACGAGTGGCCACATGACAAATGGGGCAGGACCCAGAGGAGAGGACATGAGAGGAATTACTCTGCTCCTCTCTCGTCTGTTTATTGCTGTGAAAGATATTTTGTGCATATCTGCTAGAGCAGGCTTGTTGCAACTAACCTCAGTCATTAAGTGATGCAGAGAATGACAAATAGACCTCTGAGAACACCCCAGGGGGTCTAAGAAGCACTGTGGGGTCAAGTCTTTTGCCTCTGATGACTTGGAATCAGATACCTGTCTAGTTCATGTGTCAAAGGCATTTGGTGGCCTCCACTGAGTTCAAAGCTGAAATCTCCACTTTTCAGCTTCTTTGTTGATCCATATTCTCACAAAACTTGTGTTTTTTCCACCCCGGGGGTGTGGGCTCTGGTCTGTTCCTGATCCCTCAAGGATGCTTATCCACTTTGCAAAACTATTGGGCAGAGAGAGCATCACCTGAAGGCACAAGGAGCTGAATTAACAGCCTTTGTATTGCACAGCCCTCTAGAGTCATACAGAAGGCTGGGGCAAAATGTTTGATTCAGGACTGAGATCAAATGGCAGAGCCCTGTAAGAACACGGGGCTGGAGATTAGGGGACTAAAACAACAGTAAGACACGTGGCCAGGGTCGGTAAGGGCTGTGGAGGACTGATCAATTAAATGCCTTTTCTCAGGCCACAGCTTTCCTCCTCCTTACCCCTTAGCCTCCAAGTTCTTGACAGAGCTGTAAAGAACAGCTTGTCCAACAGCCATTTCAATCTATCATGTTTATTGAGATGGTTACTGCAGGTTAAACAGCAATAGTTTATTACAAATATATTTATTATAGATTAACTATGCAGTACGCACATCTATTATGTTGTGGTTAAAAGTAAACCTCAGTGAAAGGTTTTTAATAATGAATTTGTGTTGAAGTAGTGTACAGTAAGTATCTTTAGTAATCTGACTCTCAATTTCACAAGGCAGTTTTATGTTCAATAAATATCTAGAGATTATTAAAAACATATTTATCAAAGATTAACAGTGATGAAATAGATACAAATCTAAGTTGTTAAGTTCAATACACATACTTATAATAATCAATTCCTATATTAAAACACAATAACTGCCTTGTTTAATCTAAATGAAATGAGATTTGGGGATGTCTATAAGTGCCATATTTTGCTGTGTGCTCCTGCTTGCAGATCTCAGATTAGATCCTGGGACATTTGTACTTAAAATAAATCAAGTACTTTGGTAAAAGCAAAGCGGTCCTAAAATAACACAGGCTGTTTCAGGAACAGGGAACCAGAGCTTCAAAAGATGTAGGTCAAAGCTAGTCCACAGCACTGGAGCATCTACTCTTGCCTTTCTCAGCTCTGTATTCCTGAGAAATCCTGATACACGGTCTAAACCATCACTCACAGCCACACCTCTTCCAGGACATGGGTTTTGGAGCAGCAACTCTCAACTCCTTTAAAATTGCAGATGCACCCACACTGTTTTGGAAACAGAAAGCTACTGCTTGTCTTGTATCCTGTTTATCTAGCACTTGGAGGCAGAGTGCTAAAATGAGCAAACTATTTAGAAAAACAAAACGTTATTGTTTTACTCTTGTAGTGCTACTGTCGTAAATGCCGGCTGGTGGGTAATGAGAGCTGGTACCTGTGTCTGTGCCTGCACCTGCCTGACGGTGCTGGGAGCTGTGCCACTGACACTTCTTGTGAAAAGTGTCATGTGCTGTCTGGGTGCTTCATGGAGCATCGCTGGCCATTGGATCGCAGGAGGACTTGGACTCCTGAGCCCTCTTGCAAGCAGGCTGGAAAGCCCACAAGGATTTTCTTGCTTTATGAGTCTGAAAACCAGGCTCAGGCACTGCCTTAAGGCATGCTACTTCCACATTTCAGATGCTGTTAAGCTGTTCTGTAGGATCAGGCATGTGCATAGGGCTGTCAAAAAAACCTTCAAAGGCAGGGAAGAGCCAGGGTATGATGAAGGCAGCTGGGCAGCCTTGGGGAGATGGAGGGACCTGTTGGAGAGATTGTGGTTAAGAAAGAGGGAGTTTCTGGCCTGTATCAGTCATCTGTTCTCATATACCTTCCATCCTGGTATATGGAGAGATATACATATATTTGTACGTATATCTCTTTATATCCTGGTATATGAATCCCATCTGTGCTCATGGCACTGGTATATGGTGCAAGTGTCTAGCTCTGAGGGATGCATTTGACTCAAAAGATGCCTGATACAGCCAAGGACAGTTTTTCTGTGCTTAGCTGGGTGAGGGCAGTGTTGGCTCCATAGGATGTTATGAAAATCCATCATCATATTTTGGAAAGGTCTGGTCTGCATGATACCTCCAGCTATCCTCTGTGTCCAGCAGCCTATGGCTTCACTTTTTGTCCTGGCTGGGGGGAACATGATTTATGATTGGACTTGATGATCCGGTGGGTCTTTCCAAACCTGGTGATTCTATGATCTGAACAACTTAGAAACTTTGTGTGTATCCAATGCAAGCACACAGTCCTCTGTGGACATCAGAGCAGTTATATCTGTTTACACCCTGGATGAGTTTGTCTCCTCTATGTGTTCCTCAGCCCACTTGCCCTGTGGAGGATGCTTAGCAGGTAGGGGGAAGTTTTCCATCTTAGCAGAGGGCTGCAATTACAGAGGTGACCAGAGAAAAAAGGCAAGAGGGCATGCACCACTGCCTTTAATAGAAAGCAATGATTCTTCTGGGCTCCAGAGTAATATAGGAGATGTGGTTTTAATAAATTAACATCCTACAAGTAACAATCTCAAGCAATTAAACTCTGGAATGAAGGCGAGCACCATGAAATGTATTCTGGAGCTGATGGGGGAGTGGCAAAGACAATCCCTGAGTAGTCAAGAAGGCAAAAATAAAAATGCCCCAGAGATAGTGGGAGACCTCTGCTTCCTGACTCATTCCTATTGTGAATGCATGTGGACATCACATCTTACTCTCCTTCACTCGTCTTTCCTTCACTGGTTCCTGGGCATCTGATTTTGAGCTTCCCTGAACTCATCCCAGTCTATTTTCACCATCTCCCTTGTGCCTGCTTTAACCCATCTAGGTAAGGAATTCCCCATGAAGAGGAAGGAATGGGGGGAGGAACACGTGGAAAGTAAGTGAGAGTTTGCGGACAGCTAGGAGCTGAGGATAGGAACAAATAAATAAAAAATGAAACTGCTAAGCTCCCTGTCTTGTGTTAATAGCCTGTATGGAATCCTCTTTGCCATAGAATTCAATTTATTTCCATTTAAAGGCTGTTCTTCTCAATCAATGCAGCTAATAAATAGCTGCTGATGGCCATGACCCCCAGGCTGAGGGAAGAATTTATCTTCTGAGCCAATTAAAGCAATTGAACAATTCCTTTTAATAACACGATGGGATTTTAATACAAGGAAAAAAAAATAGGAGAAGGAAAGAAATCCTCCCCCTGGGCCTTGCAGAGAAGGGTTATACGGGCTCCGCCAGGGTCAGGATTAGATGCTTTAACTTGCCTTGTGAAGATGGTAGGTGAAATACAGTGTTTCCTCTGAAAGAACAGGAATATTTTTCTTTTCTAATGTCTTAACCCCCTCCAGAAATCGAGAAAGATAATGGTAAATTATGTTCCCTTGTTTGCAGAACTGTAAAGGTTTTGGAGGGATTAACAGGCCCCTGCGGAGTGGTGGGAGAGATGGACAAGCCAGGCCAGCTGTGTTGCCTTTCGCACTGTAGCAATGGGCAGGATGTCCTTCCAGAACTGGGTGTTTATTCAGGTGCCCTATGGGCACAAGAGCAGTAGGAACCAGGGCAGCAGAGCCTCTCAGTAAGCAGTAAAGAAGGGATAATCTCCCCATGTGTTTTTTTTAAATATCTGCATTACTTTTTTTTTCTTCATTTTAGTGGCAAAAGTTCTCACTGATTGGCTTGAGTCTTCATAAAAGGATGGGAAACATCCTATGAGACTTGTGGCTTCCACAGCTGGTATCAGAGCCAGTGCTCAGCTGAGAGAGCACTCATGCCCTGGAAGACAGACCGGTGCAAAGGAGAAGATGAGGGAAGCAGAACCTATTGAGTTTTCACAAAGCTACATAACCCCAAATGGCAGTGGGTCTTCTCCACTCCATCACTGTCCTGTCAATGAAACCTCATGACTCCTCTTGGCGTTGGGTGAGAGCGTCTGTCAAATGCACAAGTGCTCCTTTGAAAACTCCTGTGCTGTAGGGAATTTTCTTATCTCCATTTTGCAGATGGCAAGCAGAGGCTCAGAGAGGTTAATTGACTTGCCCAAAGTCAGTGAAAGAGGTCTATAAATGATGCCAGATCCCTTGAATCCTTGTCTTCTGGCTTAATCATAACACCATCCATCTTCATCCTATTCCCTCTCAGGATTTTCCAGCAAGTGTGATAGCTCAGGCACTCAAACTGCAGGTGGATACAGTGCTGGTAGCTGGGCATTTCCAGCAATGGTTTCTCAGCTCCATTTCCCAAGACAACACAAATTTTGACCTTGAAAGTCTGGGATATTTAAAACTCTTTTCTAGTGCCCGTTAGGAGCACTGAGATAAACACTCTTTGACAGGCTGAGAGAGTTGGGGTTGTTCAGCATGGTGTAGAGAAGGCTCCGAGGAGACCTTATAGCAACCTTCCAGTACCTGAAGGGGCTACGAGAGAGCTGGGGAGGGACTGTTCACAGAGGCTTGTAGTGACAGGACTAGGGGCAGTGGGTATAAACTGAAGAGGGGCAGATGTAGACTAGACCTAAGGAGGAATTTCTTCACGATGAGAGTGATGAGGCACTGGAACAGGTTGTCCAGGGAAGTTGTGGATACCCCATCCCTGGAGGTGTTTGAGGCCAGGTTGGATGGGGCTTGGATATCCTCATCTAGTGGGACATGTCCTTGCCCATGACAAGGAGGTTGGAACCGGGTGATCTTTAAGATCCTTTCCAACCCAAATGATTCTATGACTCTGTACTTGAGCATGAGGAAGAATATTCACTCTTTGGGGGTGGAGGGGCATTTCAGAGGCACTGAGGCAAAAGGACATTTCAGCACTGCTTTGATAGAGAAAGGACATTCTTCTTGGGTTGTAATGGGTCATCCCCATCTAACTGTTAAGCAGTTTGAACCCATAGGTAGAAAACAGAAAACAGTGACCCTTATTTCCAAGTGTTCACCTGGTAATGGATCCCTACAGGGTTCTGAAGATTTGTCTTTGACAGCCATTCCCCTATCTGTGTGAGCAAGTCTGTGTGCTCAGGGCCACTGAGAAACGTGGCAAAGCGCAAACATTTCCATCACAATGTCTCTTGTTTCAGAAGTGTGAATGGAAGAAGCTGGAGAGTCCTTGGTGAGCTGTTTTATGAACGTTGAGCACACGTCAAGTTCCCTCAGAGGCTGGAAAGGAAATCACAACTGCAAGTCCGCCTCTTTCAATTTGCAGGCTTTCTGCAACATCTCTGTTCTTTCTTCTTGCTTTCTCATTTTCATGTTTTATTAATTAGTGACAATTTTCCCAGAGGACTCTATTTTCCATTAATTATTAGGAGAACTACACGGGGAATGCTGAGCTGTTGGAGAGCTCACTTTGAGAACATCAGGTGGGAGCATTTCCTAATGCCTACATGTGTATCTTTTTGACGTTCTTGCACAGGAGGCTAAATGACCTGCCTGGAATGCAGAAGAACTTTTTTTTTTTAAATTGTGGCACAGCATGTTGAGTGAGGAAACTTTATTTAAGTGCTGGTTTGTTGGCCCTGGAGACTAACACACTACTCGGCCAGAATCGATCAGTGTGCTCAGTGAATGATTTGTTATCATGTCTCACATGTAGAATTCACAGACAGAAGCCAGTGTTAGTGTAGGACTGTACTGCATTTACATCAGTGTTTTCTAGTGCTGAAGATGTAGAAATGGCAAGAGAAGGATTAATACTGGCCTGAATTCTCAGGTCCAGATGCTGACTGCCCCCAGTGCAGATAAATAATGAAGGTGGAGGAAGAGCATCTGCTGCTCTTCCCCTTCTCCTGAAGCTGTGGCTTTTGTAGTTGCACTTTCAACAGTCCCCACAGCCTGCTGGGATTCATGGGAACGTGTTGAAAGAAACAGTCAGGAAACTCAGCATTAAGCCTGAAAGCTCCTTGTTGTGGCATGTCTGCTGGAGCATCGCTGGCATTCAACTTCTGTTGAAAAGAATAGAAGCTGATATTTTTATGATGTTGATCTGTGAGTCTGCATCTGCATGATGCTGTAGGTTACAGAATACTCATATTTCTAGGATAACTCATATTTAATTGCTTCTGTGTAATTGAAAGTGTGTCCTCCATCAATTAACTTTTTTTTTTTGAACAAGCCAAAACAAGCTGGGATTTCCTTCAGAAAATCCTGAACAGGCTTGAGGGGTCCTACACGTGCTGGTAGGAGATGTTGAAGAACACAGCCCCAACGTTGTGTGAGGACAGGGAGCATAGCTCAGCATCACCTATTCCTTTCAGAAGCTGAATGCAGAACAGGGTGAATATAATGGGTTTCTGGGCTTTACTTTCCCAAGCTATCCTCATCCTCCAGTCAGCACTTGACTTTCTGCACAGGACGTCCCTGCTCAAACCCGTTACAAGTGCATCCATAATGACTCCTCCTGAAGGGGTCTGTTCAGGTGTTGCACGGCAGTAGCACTTTATTACACGTCAACTCCCATGCTGTTTTACAACGTTGTTTCTATGGTTACTCACCACCCGCCATAATGCAGAGAGCCCATAAAGAGGCAGGATTGCATTTCACAGCAGCAAGAGCTGTCATGTACAGAGAAGGCCTTAATACCTGATGAGGAGTGAAGCGCTAACCCTCTGTCTGGTCCCAGCTGAGAAACTGCTGCCCCGGGACCTGCTTGTTGTGCTGAGAAGAAATGAGGGTAACAAGTGGGTTGGACTCAATGATCTGGTGGGTCTTTTCCAACCTGGTGATTCTATGATTCATCAAGCCTGAAGTAATTGTCATGCTGCTCCCAGTCACCCAAGTTCTCACCTTCATGTCAACAACCAACTTGAATCCACCAGTTGGTGGAGTTCATTGCAAGAGTGGGATGGGGAGGAGTGACTATGGCAATAGAAGATCTTTTTTTGCTAAGAAATGATCCGTAACATATAATGTGGACCTGTTTGGCTCCCAAGGTTTTCTGGAATGAAATTACAAACATGGTACATAATTGGATTTGGCCTGAACCAGCTTTTTCTTCCCAGAATAATGGGTTGAATGCATTTCTATTTCATGATCTGCGGTGACTCGTTTTAATGGTGCCTGAGGGGTAAAAAAAAAGCATGTTCTGAGAATTTTTTTTTATGGAAAGACTGAGGATTTGATCAGGATAACACAACCAGTATAGAGAATGAATTTTTATGGAAATAATTATTTGACAGAACACTTTGTAGTGCTTAGCTGTCTATCTGATCAGACCAGAGTATGTCCACAAATCCGTTACTGTAATTTCATATTTGCTTGCTGTTAAACCTGCCAAATACCTGCATGTACAGGAATGCTATCCAAAACAGGTGAGACAATTAAAAAAAAAAGGAGAGATGTGAAAGGCCTCAAAGTGGAACATATTAAAACCACATCTCCTTGGACTGGCAAAAATAATTAAAAAGTTCAAGCTCCTTCCATGAAAAAGAATTCATCCTAAATAAGGATGTTCTGTACCTAAATAAGGTGTTTTCAGGGAACACCCTCTCCTAACTATATCAGAAATAAACAGTTTTGACAAACTTTTTTCCACCAGTTTCAGGCAAGGTACAGAAAGGGTCCTTGAGATGCCAGCAGATGACAAATTGGAGATCAGTCTGAAACAGTACACTGCTGCAAATAAAATTGTCAGCCTCCGTGGAAGCAAATTATTCCATGGGAAGGAAACAGCCTTTCCCTATGTGTTTCTGATATGTCCTGAAAACAAACTGCATGCTTGGTCCTGGCCACCACAACGTGGCCGGATAATGAGACCTGGGAAGATGCTAAATGAAGAGAAACCAGACCACCCCTTCTGCCTTCTGAACACTAAATGATCAGACGTTTGGAAAACCTGATTTATGTGGGAAGCCTCAAACTGCTAAACGAGGCTACGAGATGACAACGTGTACTTCTGTGTGTGGAAAAAAAAGCCTAAAAATATCTGAAGGGTGTAAACATGAAGGAGAGAATTGCAGTATGAAAGGGACAGTGTATGGTACAGGGTTCAAAGCTGGCAGCTTTCCTTGCTGTTCAGAGCAGCCAATGGGAGATAAACTGAGAGGCAGAGCAGCAGCATCACAAATATATTTCACTTAAGTCTGTCCCTCTGTGAGTTGATTTGTCATGTCCTACTCCAGCCTGAGACTGGCATCAGGTCCCGTCCCACTGAAATACTGCCGGGAAGTAAATAAAACAAAGAAAAAAAAATCTTTTCCTCTACCCTACTATGTTGATCCCCAACACCACAGCGCAAACTCTGGCACAGTGAAACCAAAGGGGCTGTTCCCATAGGGCTGTAAAACCTGCTCTCATCTGCCAAGTGTCATTTGTCCTTGTAGTCACTCCCTTCCTTCTCAAATAATGAAGTGAAGTATGGATCATCATTACGGGACCTCAGGATTGTAAAGAAATTGTTATGTATTTCCAATAGCTCTCTTTAGATATATGGTTGGATTCCCAGCTGATGGGAAGCAACACTGATTCATGGCATCTGAAGACACAGCCTTTTGTGTTTTGTCTTGTCTTCTCATCTCATTGAACCTTGCAAGGATCTAAATTAATGTAATGGAAATATGACCTCGCCTCAGTGAATTGTTTTGGGGGCTAATGTGCTGAGCGATTTATGGGAGAAGAGGTTTTCTTTCTCCTCTTTCTTTAATAAAAAGTGCTTTCATTCAGTAGCTTTGATGGAAAGCCTGCAAGGACCCATGATAAGTATGTAACCGGAACAGGCTTGTATTAGATATCAGTGTTACAAATCTATTAGTCCCACACATTAGAGCATGTGCTGGACCTGATGAGCTACACTAGTGGGAACATGAGTCATTTTCTGAAATAGATGTAGCTTGCAAATCTTTTAGACTGTTATCCAATTCCTTTTCTTTCAGTTTAATTAGGATATAAAACATGGCCTTAAGAGCTCGCACGAGTGGAGGGAACTCCATGTAAAGAATAGGGAGCCAGCTGTATTTCCCAGCTGCTTTGTTACTGAGCCTTGTTGGCTTTTGCCTGCAAGGTGGTTTTACTGTTCCCCGAGGGGCTGATGGAGGCAATGTCTCTCGAAGCGTTGCAGGAGGACAGAGCTACTCTTGCTCACTTGAGGGTGATATGCACAAGGTGAGTTGGCCTTGGGTTTCCTCCTCATCCCTGCCCAGCTGCTGCCAACACCCAGCACACTGGGAGACACTGGGCTCTCCTCCCAGCCAGCAGAGCCGCTCATGCTGGCACAGGGCACCCAGCATCCGCTGGGGCTGAGCCAGTGCCTGACAGAGCTCCTGATACGTGGAGGGGTCTGCCAAAAGCTCCCAGGCAGGGTAAAACAGTGACAGCAGAGAGCAGCAATGAGACAAATCGGATGGTGGTTCTTTTCCAACCATATATGCAAAACACCTTTAATGAGTGGAGATGAGCCCCAGAGATCTGTGATGCTGCTGATGAATTAATATAAAATCAAACCATACACTTTAAAGACAAGAACATCCAGCCCTTCTCATAACCAATGCAGGACATGTTTCATCCGGAGCATATCTGCTATCATTGGCGCTCTTTCTGTTCTTGAATTCATCTGTTCTGTACATTTGGGGCTGGCATGATTAGCATTTGGCTTTGCAGAATTCAGAACTGAATTCCTATGAGTTTTCATATATCTCTTTTCCTTGTTTTGATTCTTGTTTGTCCATTTGTTAGTTTGTTTGGTAACATATTTCCTGTTTGCAACAAAAATAGCAGAGATGGGCACTTGCTTTCTTCCTCAACAGATTCCTTTGGATACTGATTTATTTAATTTTTAAAGTTGGACACCTGGTTTCCTTATAAGTGAGGGCTGGCAGGCTGGGAAGTTGGAAGGGGGGGAGGAGGGCAAGGAGAAATGCGCCTGTTCGTAATACATGCAACACTGTAGGAAAGCTTATAATATGATAGAGGACTGACCTGATTGTCTGATGCTTTAAACATATGGTATGCTCCTTTATATATGCTTTGCATGAAAACTAGCTGCATGCATGTAGCAGTCGTTCTGCAATGTTTAACACACGGGCTGCCAAATGCTGCGCTTCTCCGTTCTTGTTCAGATCCAGCTCCCAGTGAAGACAATAAGCATTTATCCAAGTCTCACTGTGTTTGGTGTACTCCATCCCTTCTTCTTTCATTTAATCTCATCTGCATGAGGATTTCAACATTTCACCCTTCCTTTTGGCACCAAGAGCTGACCTTCCCGCTCCCCAGGGCATCTGAAGTTGGAGCTGGAAGCGCATGGTGGTGTGGTAATGGAGGAACTGCTGCTGGGCAGGAAAAAAACCTCTCATCTACGGTGTGGTTAGCAGGGTCTGATGCAATGCTGACATACCTGTGTGTGTTAGCTCTGGATCATCCTAATATGTACATGACATAGTCTACCTTTGTCTAGGATCTTTACAACAGTTATCCAGATGCACCAGAGCAGGGCGGGCACTGGGATCTACTAGGATAAGAGTTGAGAGAAGCTGTAGTAAACCCTGTAGTTTCTGTCCTGCACTGACATAGACCTTTCCTCCCTAATTAGCCCTAATTTGATTGACCTTTTTTTGTGGGGAGGAAAAATCCTCTTTTGGAGGGAACTTCATGTCATTGCACTGCTGGGCTGAAACAGAGAGTGATATTGCGGTTATTGCATTTATTTATTGGCTACCATCAGTGCTGTGCTTGGGTCCCATGCAGGGATACTCTCTTCTGGGGAAAACATCTCCTTTTTTTGTAGAGGTTGCTTAAAGGTTTGAGAAGGGGGGAACCAGGCAGCCCAGTATCATTGTATGTTTCCTTGCTGCGTTGAAGTGTTTGCCCTTTACTGGAGGTGACAGACCAGAGGAGCTAACTGGCAGGTGGTCATTTTATGGATTGGTATTTCTTATTTCTCTTTAAATGATGCCATTCCTGAAATGCATGGAGTGGACTTCTCTAGATCAAGAGAAGCAAAAGTGTTTGCAACTGTTTTGTCCAACCCCAGCTGTAGTTAAATCAGAGCCTCTTGCTGCATGGCAAGATATTGTCTGCCTGTCAAGATGTTTTCTGAAGGTCTGAGGCATCCAGAAATTATGCAGAGGGTTTTGCAAGAGTCCCTCTGCCATTAACTCTTCAACAGAAAATTTCCAGGAGTATGTTGTCTTTGACAGGTGTAATTATGCCTAACGCAGTGTCGAAACTTTTCCGTTTTGAGGAATTTACTGTCAGTCTGATCCCTGTCCACCCACATCTCCATCAGAGATGGTCTGAAACTGGTCAATTCCTCTTCTAAGCAGGCATTTTGTTGGAAGCATGCATGAATTCTAGGAATGAATTTAAATAGACAGATTATCCTTCCTCTTTTTTTTTTTTTTTAATGTTTTACCCCTGAATAAGGGCATTTGGTTGATATTTTTTGTCTTTGAATTTCTTTTTCTCCTCTGCTTAAGATGTTATTGAAATCTCCTGTGCTCTGCTGGGTCCTTTGGGGAATTCCTGTCCTCTTCTTCCTGCCAATACACTCCATGGACCTGCTGTGCTGCCACCAAAATCCTATGCAATTAGACCCCAAAGGATGATCCAAATTCAGATTTAATCTTGGGTAAAGAAAAGCCTTTAGATTAAATATCTCCACTACTGTGCAAAGTAAAGACTCTGAATACGCCACCACGCAACGACCATTAAAGGAGCAGAGGATCTAAAGTTTAACACACACTCAGATAAGTGATAGATAAACATCACTTTCCTAAAAAAAAAAAAAAGCGCTTTCTCATTGCTCTTTAATCCATCCAGAATTTAACAACTGGGTGCTGGCTGAGACACAGCTTGATTGGGGAGAGATGAAGGGACAGAGATGAAGCTTAACACACAGGCAGCTCAAAGCAAACGCATTTAATACTGCCTATCTCAGAAGCTTTGAAGAAAAAGCCCTTGTGTCCTCAGTGGTTCTCTGTAGCAAGTTTTTGGCATTATAGTTCATGTAAGAGTATTATGAGTTTCCCATTATCACGTATGGAGATGGGATCCATTGTGTTAATTCCCACACTGTAGAGATTTAACATTCGCCACACTTCGTTCTGCAGATTCACTGTGATGTGTCCTTTTCAAGCTGCAGCCACTGCATCGAAATCTTGACTGACACTTCTTATCTGATAGGGGCCCCTTTTCTGCTGGCTGCTCTTTAGAGTGATAAATGTCAGGAGTTTGGGAGTTTGCTTGTATCTAGGCGCTCCATCTGAGACTTTGGGCAGGTAATTATCCTGAGACCATGGGACTTTGTCATGAAATCCACTGCTGTGCTTATACAGGGAATGAGTCCGGCAAGGGTCATGGATTTGCTATATCCAGGAATTGGGAAGCATCCACAAAGATGGGGAGAGAAAGATAAAATTTCAACAAAGATTTTCCCCAATGAAAAATGAAAGCAGACCTTTTCTGACATCGTGAAGTTGTCTCTGTTGATTGCCTTGGAAGGCCATGAGTTGGAACTGACCAGGTAGCTTCCAGATTTGAGGCTTCAGTCAACCAAGCAAAGCAACTAACCCTTGCAGGCTGATGTCACAGCTGGAGCAAAGTGATAAACCTCTTACGTGAGGGAACCAGTAAAGAAACCAGAGATCTATGGCAGTTTGTGGGCTCTAAACTTTCTTCTTCCCTTATAAATCCTTAACACATTAGCTGCAAGGAGGAAACACCGAGACAAGTGGAGGTTTTGTCTGTCCCTTCTTTTTCCTGTGTCTTGCCTTTGCTCTTCCAGGCCCTCTCCATTCTTCATATCCAAAATTTGTTACCTGAAAGCAGTAAATGGGAGTCACTGGAATCCATGGAAGATTTACTTTAACATTTCTCAGAGCTCATGAGGTTTGAGAAATTATAGTTGGTGTCTTGCTCCTTCTCATCCTCTGCCTTGCCCAGTGTGTTCAGTGTACCAAATAACTAAGGTCTCTGACTGGAATTAAAGTCAACCTTTTTTTCTGGACAAGCAGCAGAAGCCAATTTCGCATTCTTTCACATTCGTTCTTTGCATCCTCTTAGACCACAGGAGAAGGTAAGGAAAATGTTTGCATCCCAGGCAGGCATGGTGGCTGTGAAAGGCTGCCTGGCTTTGGCAGCAAAGCCTGGGCTAAGTGAGCTGTAGTTGTTGTGAGGTGGCACCTAGAGAGGTTCCAGCAGCATCCTCCACCACTCTGGAGCCAAATGCAATATGCTTCCCTTTGGCCAACAACTCTGCTGTGAGCTGTGATTAACACGCATTAATGCTGCCGTCTCTCTACCTTGATCAGACAAGCTGCAGCTGGTCATTAAGGTGCAGTGGGGTGCCCTGTCCACCCCTTCCCAAAGTGCCACAGAGCTGTGCTGAGGGAAACTACCTTCCCCACCTGATGGCTGGGACAGCATTTCATGAGCGTTGGTTGCCCCATGCCCAGCTCTAAGCTCCTTGGGCAGCACTGTAGCCACTAGCCAGCAGCTACTGTCACAGCCTGGCTCTGTAGAGCAGTGGCTTGGCCCCTATTTGGAGGCACAGAGCAAGGAACACTGGCTCCGTGTTCAAATGCTTGAGTCAGTTCATTTAGGTTCTTGAGGGTAACAGTTTCTTCATCTGGTTGGCTTTTTCTCTGCTGTTTGTGCCTTTGTTTGCTTCCCCCTCCTTTCCCCTTAACATACCCTTTGAGCTGTTCTTTAATTGAAGTAAACGTAGCAGCTGCTATGGTGTGTGTTGTTTTTCCCATTTTCCCCTGTGAGTCACACATTTCCTTCCTTAATGTCTCTATCTTCCATCGGTCTGTACTAATGAAGCCCCACATCTCAGCTGCTGAATGCTCAAGCTCGTCTGCCTGGAATTTTCTAACTCATTTCAATTCATTTTCCACTTTCCCCTCTCCCCCCTGCTGCCTTTCTCTGATTCCCATCCCGTCTCTTTTATCTCCTCTCCCTGTCTTTGACTCTTCTTCCCTCCCCTCTCTCTGTGTGTCCCACCACCCATAGCTCCCTTCCCACAGCCCCCTCCCTGCCTGCTGCTCTCCACAAGGTGCTGAGACCTGTACATCGTTTCATACCTATGATGCTCCTTATCAGAAGAAAAGGAGCGAGCAGTGCTGCAGTGGGTGCCAGGTCTTGGTGCCAGGACAAGGAACGGCTCCTACAGCTCTTTTCTTTGCCTATGAGGGTAATTCTTTCCACAGTTTTAGCTGCTCTGAGAGAAGAGTAGGAATGTGGAGCATGGGAAGTGATTTGCTGTTGTGCCCCGCACATCATGAAGGTCTGAGGCACATGAACTGAGAGGATCTGCCCTTGACAAAGTCAGGTATGCCCCATAGCACCACTGCTTGGTGCTCGCTTATGCCAAAAGGAACCTGTGTGCTGATGTTTGCTGATCCAGGGTGTCAGCACTAATCCTGTTTCAGTTTTCTTCGTTTCCTGGTTGCCACTGTTTTCTAAGGGTTTTGCTGGACACTTCCTACTCCATTTCAACACTAAGTCCTGCTGATCTCTGTTGAATTTATATTCTTACTTTCACAGAAGGCAGGAACTGCTCTTTCTTCTCTTAAGAATGTAGGGAACTGAGGCACAAAGAAGGCAGGACGCGATCTGAAAGTTAAGCTCAGAGCTTATCACCTGTAATATGTCAGCAGCCCTTCTCTACAGGAGCCTTGGACAAATCAGCACCACAGTCTGTGTCCCTCAGCAATGTCAAGGAAGCCAAAGTCTCCCAGGAGTCTCTGTTTTTGATAGCGATGCTCACTGAAAACCCCATCATCACAACTCGATCAGACCCCTTCTCAGCTTTCACTTCTTTCTCTCTTCCGTACTGCACAGCTTGTCTTTTCATTTTAGGAATAAGCAGAACTGAGTCCTTGAGATTCAGCTACAGGAATCTGATCTCAGACCTTGAGTTTTACCCATTAATTCCATCCTTACTGCCAAACATCTGATTCTCCCAAAAGAAAAATCAGGGTTAAGATCATTTTAGAACCATAATAAAACAAATAAATGCAAATCTTTTCCAGGAAGAAGAAAACACCTTGATAGAGATCAGACACTGGCTTATGTGCCCCTGGGAGAACCAGTGGAAGGAGCTAGAGTTATCAGTACTGGATGTCTGGAGGAATTTTGCTCCTGATTTAAATTTTGTTATGCTGTTTTTGCTTTAAATTGCAGGTTCAAAGGAAATAAAAAGAAAAAAATCAACCCATAACAAAACATGCCAGTGCTTTCCTCTTTGGCTTCATGGCCTCCTGTTGAGGTTCCCTCATCACCATAGAGATAATATTGCTTGTTAGGCCTAAGACTAGCAGTTGGATTTCAAGTGGACAAAAAGACCTAAACAAACCCATTATAAATCCCCAATTACTTTCAAACTGTCAGGCTTATTAAAAAATGTAAATATCCTCCTCATTCTTGCAGAGAGCGTATAAAAATGCATGAGGCTAAAAGTCAGCTGAGCTGAAAGAAGTTGATTTCTGAAATAACTTTGCTGGGAAAATGACAGAAGTTTCTCCTGGATGGCAGGGGGAGGACAAAGTATAGTTGCCCAATCCCGCAGTTCCACTCATCTTTGCTGTTGGCATGTTACCAGTGCTACCCTGACCTACTAGACCACTGGTGTATTACAACCTTTTTGGATGATTCTCAGTTTTTTTCAAGAGAAGGGTGTGCAGATCCAACACAGGGAATTTCTACCAGCTGATATGAATTGGAACCCAGCCGCAGGCAGCTGAAAATGCCTTGCACTTTTCAGTATTTGCCACTCACCTCAATGGAAATGTTTTTCTGTTAATGATTTTCTACTGCTTTTTCCTCACTTTCCTCTTCTGCAAATGGGGAGGGGTTTTATCTTGTTCTCCGATTTGATCTTGCTCTGACTTCACAGGTGCTTCTCATAAGTATCTCTTTAGTGCAAATCAATAACATCTAATTTCTCACCATGACCTATTCCTGGATTCAACAAAGACTTGCTCTAGGATTTCCCAGTTTTGCAGCAGAGCTGATGTTAGCCCTGCATGATGTGCAGTTATTGCTGGAGGTACTCAGAGTTCCTTTTATTTTATTTGGTTTGGATAGTATTGAGGACCCCCTTCCCCACAGGTACCCCATCCACAGTTACCATTCTTCAGGAGGGAATATTATCATACAAAGGGAACTTTGCCTTTTGTTAAGTAGACTCAAGTGTCATCATTCTGGTGGCAGGAACAGACCAATGTTGGCTAAAAACCATGGAAATAATGAATATTCCTTTCACTGACCCCAGAGCAGAACACCTGGGACATTGGTAGAAGGACAAAGAAATGATCTCTGGGGAGCTCTGAAAGGTGAATAGGTGTGCCAGGGGTGCTGGGAGGGCTGTTACACCCTGTAGGAAAAACATTGCTTAATCATCTCTGAGGCTGTAGATACAAAGAATTCTTGTCTGGAAGGGCCCTTCCTTTTCTTGTCTCTTCTGTATCCCAGGGTATGCAATTGTAATACAAGAACATATTCATATAATTGCCCTGCTTTGGAATCCAAGGACTTTTCTTTTTCTACTGTTAACTTTATCGACTTCACAGCAGGCATCCATGATGACACAGTACTTAGTCCAAAGCCACAAGATTGCTCTTACCCTGAAGAGCTTACTATCTAATAGAAAGCCAGGAGGAACAGCTGGGTGTTAGGCAACAATGAGACAATATTAGTGTAAGAAGATGCGGAGGTCCAGCACATCAGCCCCTTCCCTGTGGTGTCCAAATTTTGTAGACATCATAGAGAATAAGGAAACGAGACAAGATTGGAAGGCAGAATAGTAAAGCAGGCTAGCAGAGGGCTTCTCATGAGCAGAGGGTTGCAAAGAGAAAGCGTTAACATGTTTGTGTGGAAGAAGGATGTATGGGCAGTGGAGTGGGATCTTGGTATGTCCTGTGGCACTGATGTGGTGGTACTCAGTGAAGGAAGGGCAGGCCTTCAAAGAAAGATAAGGAATTTAAATGTCTCCTTATTGCATTTCTAAGTGCACACTGATACATGGTGTGGGATTGCTGTATAGACTCTGATAACCTGTACATACCTCAGAGGTGTATATGATAAAAGAGGAAATGGTGAGCTCTTTAATTAAGGAAGGAAAATTGAGGTGATAACATTAAAAATGCTTAATTGCTACTCTGCACAGTCATCAGCAGGGAATAGCTAAAAGTGCTGCTAACCTAAAAATCTCACTAGAGACTTTGCAGGGACCGCTGAACTTGACACTTCTGCCTGTTCTGTCTGGAAATATCAGAGAGTGGAATCCCCCTTTTCTACCCATTTGCAGATGCTTTGACACTAGTTATATTTTTTTCTGAATGCTTATGAGAACCCAGCATTTTTATTTCTCAGCATTTGAAGGCATCTTCAGAGCCTTGGCAGCAGCATTTTCCCAAGGGAGTTCCTGTCTGAAGCAAGACTATCATGGAAGATGCAAAGGCAAAACTTGGCCTTCCTGTGCGGCTCTGCTCCGTGCTGCCTTGACCTCCTGCAATCATTTCCTGATGTGGAGCAGTTTGTAACATCCCAGTGATTGCCCTCTCAACCTGGCAGTCATGCAGGAACCTGCATCATCTCTGGACTGGCTAAGCAGCTGAGGTATTTCTGTTTTGAGACTTTATACGATACATTTCAAGAGTGAAAGGACAACAAGAGTTGACTCCATATTAATGCCAAACTTTAAATGTTTTGACTATAAAACTGAAACACCATTACCTATTCCCTGCAGAGCTCCAGTCTCTCGCTCTCCCTCTCCTCCCCTTCTCCTCTTCACACTGTAGCCTTTTGTATGTCTCAGGCATTAATCCCTCGCTGCTGGGGTGTGTAAATTAAAGAATAATAGAGCTGCAGAGGCATAAGCTCGCAATGATGGGGAATGTGTTTGTCTGCTAAGAAGCAATTTCAGCGAAAATTAACTCAATTTCATCTGAAATAGTGAAGACCGGCATAAGCTGGCAGATCCCCGAGGATGGTAAAATTACTTCGTCAAAGCTCTGCTTGCTTAAATTAACCAAGCAAGCACTCCAGGTTATTGGTGAGATGCAGCTAGTAACTAGGTTTTAATAAACAAAAACAGCTTTTTGGATAAATAAGGAAAGTGCAAAGCATCTTATGTATTCTGCTAATGGTTTCATCTGTGTGTCCTCAACAGCAAGACCTTCAGTAGCTTTCTTCAAGTCTCCATGTCTGTCTGGTCTCTCTTTAGAGTTTCTGCAACAGTTACGAATCAGAAAGTGCTTTTGGAGACCATGGATAAACTAACAGACTGAATGGCTCGGTTTACAACACCAAGGTGGGATAACAGCAAAAGTTTTTAGACATATTTTGGGTTTTTCTTCAGAGTTAGAAGACAGAATGACTGCTATTTGGTTTATGACTATTAAGTTGCTCAAAATATGATGTTGTGTCAGGACAAGAATTGCACTACGCTGTCACTGATACAGCAGATTCACCAGACGAGTACTTTGCTGCCAACAGGCAAGTTGAGTTGTGAGCTTTTTCCTCCAGCTGGAGCTCTGGTTCAAAGGGAGTGAAAATTTCAGCATGACAGGAAGAGTGGCTCCAAGACCAGCTCAGAGGGCTTGTAAATCAGTTGAGGATGTGCTGCTCTGTACAGTGTGCTTTGGTGTGTCTTCTTGGCTATTAATAACATTTCTAAGGATTGTGTTTTGCGGAAGGATTTGCTGCTGAAGGTTACGATCGTTAGGAAGGGTTTTCTGGAAAATACACATTAGGCTTGTTCTTTTGCCTTTTAGTCCACCATCGTCAGGAAGGAAGATTATTTCTTGTGGATCTCATTCCTCTGGGTATTGTGATTTGGTGTTTGGGACTACTATTCATCAGAAATGTCATTTAATTGGTCAGATGGATAGAGAGCTTAGGAAGCTATCCTTTGGAAGGGAATAAGTGAAAGCTTCTCAGAACTGCAAAAATACACATCTCCATTAACTTGCTCTCATTTGCCCCTCTCTCTTCAAACCGGGTCATCAGTTTTCAAAAAGCACTTGTTATCTAGATGCTTTGGGTGTATGTCATCAGTACTCCCACTGGAAAGACAGATTGTTCCTTCTTGTCTTAGCCAAGTCATAATTGCTGACACTGGGAGAAACTTCCATTCCTGGTTCCAAATCCCCAGTGAATGGAACCATTAATGGTTTATCCAAGGAAAGGAGAGTCGCAGAAGGATCAGACCAGCCAAATCAGAGTAACTGGTGGAACCCAATCACACAAGGACTTCACTCCCCTGCTTTCTTATTTCCCCCCCTCCCTTCCTACTATAAATCTCAGTATGTGCAGCAGGGGAAAACAGCTACCTGAAAGATTTGCTGAGCCATCTACTCATTAAAGATTTTCACCAGTAAAGAAATGCTTTCCCTCACTTTTGCATATTTACAGTTTGGAGATTGCTTGTTAGGACAATCTGAGGTTGTATTTTTTAGCTGTGCTGGTTTCAGATGTCAGGAGAAGATACTTGCTTAATAACCTGCTGTTGGTGCCATGAACTATAGTGCCCTGACTTGGGAGACAACTGGCAGCCCCTCTCCTCATAAACAAAACCACAGGGTTGGAAATAGGGGACCAGCTCAGTGTAAAATTGCCTTTCTTTGATAGGATTAATTGCAGAAATGCCACCAACTTGTCATTAAAGCCAGTAAATGCATTTGGAACACGGGATAAATCACCCAGTGAGGCAGTGGCTCATTCGGACAAACGTGCCCCTCTGAGACCTTTTGTCACAGCACTCCTCCATTGGGTTGTCTGTCACTTCAGCTTCTTTTCCCCATTAATGCAGTGGCTGCGGTCAGAAGGGTGCCAGCTTTAAAACAACAGCCACTAGGGGAAAAAAAAATAAAATGCTTCCTCCTTCCAGCACTATCACCAGCCAGGCCGTCTGCTTTCGCAGAGCTCCTATCTGCTCCCTGCATGCTGCTCCTGTGTTGTATCTGCTCCCTTCACTGATAAGACCCAGTTCATCTATTGTCAGCCCCGCTGAGCCAATCTAGCTGCATTCGAGCGAGCTGGATTTTGTTCTGCATCACGTATCAATGACAACTTCCAGCTTTGGCCTTGCTTTAAAAACCTCGCCAGTGAGGGTGCACGGAGCTCGAAGCAAGGCGGATCTCTGAGCACAAAGAGAATTCAAAGAGACTCAAAAACAGGCTCTGAAAATAGAGCAAATATGTTGTGGAGGCCTTCAGGAGAGACTAGATAAACATGGGACACCAAGATAGCCTCAGGCCAGACTGCTGTACAGTACCATACCTGGAACAAGAGTGTCAGTGGATACAAAATACAGACATATACCTCCTATAAAAGCAAAAAAGTGGTGATTTGTGGTTAAGTGACACTGAGTGGCTGGGGTTTGTTGCAAGCAATCTTAGCTCTGAGCTTCTGTTCTTGCAGTGTTTGCCTGTCATACTGACTGGCGAGGAGATTTTGCAAAACATGTTGAAGGCGTTCAGGAGCGCAGGGACATCAACAAGGTTATGCAGCTAGATTTTTGCAGCCCTTTGGAAATGCATTCCTGCACCAGCAGCAATGTGGCAGTCTTTGGTGGGGGAACTGAAAGGACTTGCCACGTGAGTTGTGGATAGATCATCTCTAACTAAGCAGGGCTGCATTGTCTTGAAGAGCTACCGTAATTTGAATAATAAATAAAATGTAGCCTTCAACTGCAGCTTTGTTAACAGTATGACACATTTTAAAATAAAATTATTTTGATACTCTTTTCTCAGGAAAGTGAAGATAAAGCCAATTGCATAGGTGCCTTGTGGAGTATGAAACTGCGTAGGCTGTAGGTTGTGTGTTATTTCACCTTTAACGAACCTGCCATTTAAAGATGGGAAATGAGGCGGTCATCTTTCAGGAACAATTTCTGCTTTGTCACTGCCTGCCA
>WAAB01020234.1:6636-35740 GCA_013389865.1 Piaya cayana
GACTGAACATGAGCCAGCAGTGTGCCCAGGTGGCCAAGAAGGCCAATGGCATCTTGGCTTGTATCAGAAACAACATGACCAGCAGGTCCAGGGAGGTTATTCTTCCTCTGTACTCGGCTCTGGTGAGACTGCTCCTTGAATACTGTGTTCAGTTCTGGACCCCTCACCACAAGAAGGATGTTGAGACTCTGGAGTGACTCCAAAGAAGAGTAATGATACTGGTGAAGGGGCTGGAGAAGAAGTCTTAAGAGGAGCGGTTGAGGAACCTGGGGTTGGTTATGCTTGAGAAGAGGATGCTGAGTGGAGACCTCATTACTCTTTACAACTACCTGAAAGGAGGTTGCAGAGAGGAGGCAGCTGTCCTCTTCTCCCAAGTGTCAGAGGACTCGATGATCCCATGGGTGTTTTCCAGCTTGGTGATTCTATGATTCTATGATTCAATTGTAGAGTCATAGAATCACCAGGTTGGAATAGACCCACTGGATCACTGAGTCCAACCATTCCCACCAATCTCTAAACCATGCCACTCAGTACCTCATCAATATACTACAATTAAGAAGTCAAGTCAAGTAAAATCCAATGAACTATATGTCTGTGTTTAAATTTTTCATCTTATTGTACGTAAAAAGAATACAAAGTCAAGATTAGTACTGTTGCAGGGCTGAGCTTGGAAACACTTTGTTGAGTAAAAAAGCATAAACTGAAAGAAGGAAATACAGAACAGCAGTCCTCTGTCTCTACTGGCATATCATGTCTTGCCTTCTTTACCCATTTTAATTAAGCTGTTACTCGATTTCCTGATAGATTTAATACTCAGTGACAATTGTGAGCCATAACCTAAAATAAAATCCAATGCACCGAATTTGTAACTTGTGAAAAAAAATTTTATTGCCTAGTCAACCACAGTAGATTTTTTTTAAAAGCTTTTTTATTTCCTTCCTGACAGGAAAGATTGCTGTTTAGAAAAAGATTTAAACTTTAGTCCCCACATATTAAGCAGAATTAATGATCTATTTTCTTAGATGCCATATATTACTTCTAGTTTATCCATCCACCGGGTAAACGATAGGCATTACTTGGTCATGATGATAGATTTGAATGCAGGCTGGGACATCAATCAGTGCTGGCAACTGATTAGTTGTTTGTGTCTTTGACAAGCTCTTCCATCTCACTGAGTGAAAGCTTGCTGATTGCTCTCACTTCTCTCCACATTCATTGCCCTCCACTGCCACTATATTATATGGTTAATGCTGATTGTGGAAATCCTCCTTGACAGCTAACAGTGAATTTCTGCTATTCCCTTATCATTGCATACACGCTATTCCATGTTCCTTTAGGGACTAGAATTTCTAAGTGAAGTCATCCATCCTATTAAGTATACAGAGGGATAGTGCAGTAGGCTGGGACCTGCTGATGAGGAAGGTTTTGTGCATGAGGAAAGTAAAAAGAGGTTGCATAATTGCACGATGTGTGCCTGATTGCTCACAAATTAAGCCGTAGTTATTAAACAAGAACCAATTACGAGTAAGAAATGTAAGTTAGTAAGAATCATGCAATTGGATAGTTATGCAGCACAGTAGCTGCACAAGATGCAAAAGGAGCAATAGGAAATTCAGTTTCCTCACAGGGCCTCAGGCAAAATGCAGGAATCTTGGCTGATATTTTCAAAGCTACTCAGAGGACTTAATTGATCCCTACCAATTAACAGTATCTAAGAAGTCTCAACCTTTGATGGTAATAGAATAGATTTAGCAGATAACTTCAGCATCACTGCTTTGTCATTATCTTTAGTTCTTTGCAACAGATGGAGAGAATATATTAACTGAACTATTTGTGGAAGTACAGGAAATATGAATGTTGACTTTCTTGACATCCAACGTCGTCTGGCATATGTTCAACATGTGTGATTAAGCTGCAGAAGGACTGGAATACCAGTAATGAATATCAGTGATGCTTTAATTGGTTCTAAAGCGCACACTGAGGACAAGACAACAGCAACATGCTCTGAAGTGTCCTTTGCTGCTTGTGATAAGAAGGACAAAAGGTATTTTTACACATATTTTAGACAATAACAAAAGTTGTTTGGAGAAAGCTCATTGTGGATTTTTAGGTTGTGTTTGTCTGAGTTGTTTATGCGTGTGTGTGTGTGTGTTTGGTGGTTCATTTCTTTCTCCTAAGATGATCTTTCCAAGCAGGACTCAGGTATAAAACACTAAGTACTGTTTTATATACGAAAAGCAGATTATAATGATGGATATATTACATGAAAGAGACGGGTGCTTTTTGTTGAGAACCTACATGAAAGCAGCAATGAAAATAAAGAAATAAAGTTCACAGTATCTCTCAGCTACCAATGTCAGTTCTGTAAATAAAACAAAAATCATTCCATTTATGAAAGTGGAAATCTAAAGGGGAAAACAGAGAGAAAGCCACCCCATATGTGTAAATCCATGCAAATAAATGAGTGAGTTCTCAAAATTACTGAATGATAATTGAATGCAGGATCACTCAGATCTCCCCTTCTGCTTTCACTGGAGAACAGATACACATAGAAAATATAGCCATAATTAATAATTCTTCTTATTCTATGCACATTTAGAAAAACAAGCCTAATCCTTAGTCTGCTTTTGCAGACATATCCCACCTCAAACTTCCCTGTTCTTTGATAACATTCTGATTGCGTTGCTAACTATACTGATGAGGAGGATCTCTGCAAATGAAGAGCTATTTGATGGTGGTGTCTGACTTGCCAGTGTTCAAATATGTTAGATCATGGACAGCTATGTAGTCCTTCAGAGTAGATTTCCTAGCTAACTGATCGATTTATAGATAAAAGTTTTGGAATATGAAATCCCATTTGGTAAAGAAAGAAAACAATAGAAACTGATAAGGACAGCATTGTGGAAAATTGAGTTATGCTCAGAAAAAAAAACATTAGCTTTTGTCTTGTATCCATTTTTGAACAGCATTAAAAAAATACAGACAACAGTATATGCCACTCATACTTGATATGCTTTATTCCCTACTTGCAGTCCAGGAATTAACAAAATTGTGCACTGTTCTTCTTTTGTTATGTTTATCTTTAAAGAAATCATGGCAATGATTTTGTACCAGAGATTTTTTTTCCACGCACCTGATATATTTTAGCTTTCCATAAACTGTTGTAACTGGGCTGAAAGGCTAGGAAACCTTGAATTCTGCAGTTTGAATTGTTATGCCAACCTTGAATTGCTACTACTGCTACACGCTTTGCAGAATTCCTGTGGACACTTAAAATCATCAAAACATAGAATCACTAGGTTGGAAAAGACCCATGGGATCATCAGGTCCAACTGTTCCTATCAAACACTAAACCATGCCCCCCTGCACCATATCCACCTGCCCTTTAAACATCTCCAGGGAAGGTGACTCTACCATCTCCCTGCCAGCCTGTTCCTGTGCCCAATGACAATTTCCGTGAATTTTTTTTTTCCTAATGTCCCGCCTGAACCTCCCCTGGTGGAGATTGAGGCCATTCCCTTTGTCCTGTCCCCTGTCACTCGGGAGAAGAGGCCATCTCCCTCCTTTCCACAACGTTCTTTCAGGTAGTTGTAGAGAGCAACGAAGTTTCCCTTCAGCTTCCTCTTCTCAAGGTTAAACAACCCCAGCTCTCTCAGCCATTCCTCATAAGGCCTGTTCTCCAGCCCCTTCACCAGCTTTGTTGCTATTCTCTGGACTCGCTCCAGAGCCTTCTTATGGTGAGGGGCCCAGAACTGAACACAGTGTTCAAGGAGCCACTGCCGAGTACAGAGGGAGAATAACCTCCCTGGACCTGCTGGTCATGTTGTTTCTGATACAAGTCAAGATGCCATTGGCCTTCTTGGCCACCTGGGCACACTGCTGGCTCATGTTCAGTCGTCTTTCAACCAACACCCCTAGGTCTTTATCCTCCAGGCAGCTTTCCAGCCAGACTTCTCCTAGTCTGTAGCACTGCACTTGAACCCATCCTAGCTCAGGTACCAACCTCTGTGAAGAATCTAATGATGTTTTGGAATAAGGACAGTAAGTGAAGCATGACATTGACATGACATGACTGCCATTCCATGACAGCAGCAAAGACTAATATCTGATTTCCCTGCTTTAATGCTCTCCTCTGACATTCCTCGTAATAGCCCTGCACGAACCTTTGTAAAACTATGAGGAAACAAGCACAGGTTTTGAAGCTGGGGAAAGTATGTGCCCATGTCAATCTGGGACAGCTTGATACAATCAATTATTGAAAGAAGGATTTATTCACTGTTTCTGCATTAATTAACAGTTAACCAAACATTGAATTCATGTATGTATCACTTCCCATATTGTTCTACATTGCAATGAACTATACTATCCTGAACTTGGAATTTTAAGAATTGCTATTCCAGGTGTTGTTAAAAAAGTATAGGATGAAATAAGAAAGGATCATTACATGCCTCAAAGAATGTGTAACTTGAATTACAGGGCAGCTACAATATACTTATTTACAAATAATTGCTATTGCATATTAGGTAACAAATAATTTATCTTTTCCTGAAAAAATAGGAAGCAACCACTAGCATACAAAGTCTAGGTGCCAATGTCTTTTGCATGGAAATTCCTTAAAAGACTCAATGTGATTGTATCTCTATCTAGAATGTGATCATGTCTGTGAAATACAGCAATTACTAGAGCTATTTAGCAGTACATGGTATGTAATTTTAGTGGTATTTATTCACTAATGTCTGCAGATTAACAATGACACTATCTCTACATACATAACTGAGTACAGAAATCAGTTCTATATCTTCTTTCTATCTGGCTTTGATTAAATTATCATTTCTCTCTGCCCTAACTTAAATAAAAGATTATTTATCATCTTAAATTTGGATGTCATGTTAGATTAAATAAATAAAAGGAATGGAAGGTTAAAGAGAGCATATTCCCATTTATAGATAAAAAAGGTTACCTCAAATGAACAGAGGAGGAGAAGGCTGATGTGCTCAAGAACATTTTTGCCTCGATCTTTACTGACAACCACTCTCCTCATCACTCCTGGGTCAATGGGCTGGGGAAAGTAAGGCCCCCACCACCAGTAATGTGGTGGTCATGCCACCCTCTATGGTATTTAAGAAGTCATGGCAGTCAGGGAAAGTCCCTGATGACAAGAAATTGGTTGGATAATTTGGATTCAGAGAGTAGTGGTCAACAGATTGTTGATGAGGTGGAGATTTGTGACAAGTGGTGTCCCTCAAGGAGCTGTATTGGGAATGATGTTGTTTAATATATTCATCAATGATATAGAAAGAGAGATTGAGTGCCCTCACAGAAAGTTTGCAGATGAAACCAAACTGGGTGGTGCTGCTGCCACATTGGAAGGACATGATGTCATCCAGAGGGACCTGGACAAGCTGGAGAAGTGGGATTGTGTGAAAATCATAAGGTTCAACAAGGCCAAATGCAAGGTCGTACATGTGGGCTGGGGCAATCTAAGGTTTCAATACAGGACGGGAGAGGATGTGATTGAGGGCAGCCTTGTGATAAAGGACTTGGAGGTGCTAGTTGATGAGAAGCTCAACATGAGCCGGCAATGTGGGCTCGCAGCCCAGACGGCTAGTAGTATCCTGAGCTGCATCAAAAGAAGTGTGGTCAGCAAGTAGAGGAAGGTGATTCTTCCCCTGTATTCTGCTCTTGTGATACCTCACCTGGAGTACTGCATCCAATTCTAGAATTCTTAACAGAAGAACAATATGGCACTGTCAGAACAGATCCAGAGGAGGGGTACAAAGATGATCAGAGGGCTAGACCACCTCCCATGCAAGGACAGGCTGACAGAATAGGGCTTATTCAGCCTGGAGAAGAGAAGGCTCTGAAGAGACCTTATAATGACCTCCAAGTACATGAAGGGGACTACAAGAAAGCTGGGGAGGAGCTTCTTACAAAGGCCTGTAGTGTAGTGTATGTTGTGTCTGTATTTCCATCTTGTATTCCTGGCTTCTCTCAATGACCACAAATAGAATGGAGTTGAAAAAAAAAAAAAAATAAAAAAAAAAAAAAAAAAAAAGTATCTTCCGTGCAATACAAAGAACAGCATTCAAAGCTTAGTTCAAAAAACATCACAATGACAATTTTCTTTAAAAGAAGCAGTACAGGGATACTATATACTATTAACGTTTGACAAAGTAAAGAAACATTTTCTCTATCTCAGGAAAGACTGGTTGCAGATGCAGATACTGAAATTTAAGAAAACTGAAATATGTTACAATAACTTCTATCTCTTTCAGTTTATGCTTTGACTGAAATTGTTTTTCTACCTCTCACAGATACCGCATGGCTTTAGGAAATGATTTTGCTGTGGCAGGGATACAAGCATTGAAAAGCAATGAATCAAATCCCAGTCCTGTAAAAATCACTGGGAATGCTATCTCTGAGTTCACTGAAAGTAACATTAAGCCCCATGAGCAGTCACATGTGCCAATGAGCCTTGAAACTGGTTATTCCATAATTTACCTGTCATACCCATTTAAAAAGAAGCAGTAGATGAAATTCAATACCTGCTGAAACTTCCTACCAGTGCAAGTGAAAAACTGATGAGAATTTGCCCCTGTGTGTTTATTCAGGACAACAGATTTGCCACTAACTCTCAGTCTGTAATGTAAGTTAACCAGAGTGAATCACAGAAACCGTGTTTATTGGCTTTCCTCTTCAGCTAGATTCTGGAATATTTACCAAGAGGAAACATATGCTTCAATGGAATTACCTCCCTGACTAAAGTCTGTTTTTCTAAGGCATCTCATTCCAGCTATACCTTGTGTCATTTTCCTAGCTACCTAGCTAGGTACAAATCACAAACAACTGCAGTCCTCATTTCTTTCCTCCTTCAAGCTCAGGAATTCAAGCTCTTGCCATTGGTCTAAGACATATTGTCAATCAAACACATTGCAATGCCTAAATGAATCTTCCTATGAATCCTCCTTCTTGTCAGATATCCAGCTGTGCTAATGTCAGAACTGTCAGGAATTGCCCTTAACTGAGAGATTATGTTTCAGAAACAACACCTTAGCATGGAAACTAATAGTATTACATTAAAAAAGCAAAAAATATTTGTCTAAATTCCCCTATCTGTTTCTTTTGTAATGCATACAATTTTTAAATAAAATTTTCTCCTATAATGTTAAACTTGCTTACAATTCTGATACTATTAACAATGGGGAAAAGGAACAAAAACTTAAAAAAAGGAAAAAAATGTTGGGGTTTTTTTTTCAGTAATGCTTTCATCAAAAATAATTTCTCTTACAAAGATTGTATAATATAAGTTTGACAAAAAAACCCAATTTTAAAATGCAGATAATTGATAAGGGGAAAATGAGGAAGTGAAAAATTAGGATACAACCTCGAGGGCATATATTAGTGGTTCTGAGGAGCGCTGTGCAACTAAAATCTTTGCACCTCCTCCAGCTAAGGAAGAATATATTGCAGGTGTCATTTGATGAAGGGACTTAAATATCAAGGGAGACAGTGCAGTTGGTAGCTTTGGGAGAAGTACTCCAGTTGCCATACAGAAGATCAGAGTAAGAAAATATGAGGAAAAAAATAAGAGTTTAAAGATTGATTTTACTTATATAGCAGAAGGAATCTGAAAAACACAAAGGTGAAACAGGTCAGAGAATTCACAGTAAGCTGTGAAATGTCTAGATAAAATGAACAAGCAAAAAAAGGATGAGCACATAAAATGCTCCCTTTTTATTAAAAATGGAAAATGTTTAGCAATGTTCATGCAGTGTAGAAGGGAAATCAGAAGCTAATAAAATACCTGACTAATTTTGTAGGACACCTTTCTTGATACTTCTACTCCCAGGTTTGGGTCAGAACAATCGCTAGCTTAACGCTATTAGGGGTTGACCATGCTGACACTTAAGATCAAGGTCAGTTTTCTATGCAGATCAGTCATTCACAAATTACCTCATTGTAAAATGCACAGGTAGCACAACTGAAGTTGATAGTGATTAGTACTTTCTTTTAAGAAAGCTACAAAATCCAATTAAATTTCGAGATAGGTGCTAGATAACACAGCATAGAAGTCCATGACTTCTGCTGACTCAAAAGCTTCTGTGGACTTCTAAATGCCACCTAATGCAAATTATAAAGCAGACTAATTAATTTTCTGGTAAAGCTGTAATGGTGGCTTTTGGAACTGCTATCTCAGAATTGTTGTTTTGCGGTAGACAAAATGCAGAGGTTTGACAGAAGGGTTTAAAACAATGAAGTTCTCTGAGAAATCGGTTATGGTTATGATTAATTTATTTGAATTTTATAGGTGTCACAGTCATTTTCATTCATGCTTCTACAGAAAGGTCAGTTTGCTTTAGAATGATTGTCTTCTGTGGGCATATAAATACTGATCCTCAGGCTGAACAGTCCCAAGTTCAGATGAATCCAATTTACCTTACAATGGTTTTCTGTATGAAAAATTGACTGAACTCCCTGCTAAACCTAGAGCTACGTATGAGCAGATATATGTGCATCTTTCTGAAAGTGTAAAATCTGCATTCACTGCATAACTGCAAGGCATGAAACTGCTGAAAATGCATTCTTTTTTTTTAACATGCTCTCATGGGAAGATAGTGCTGCTTCTAATCATGTATTCACAGAATAATAGTTGAAAGGGACCTCCAGAGATCAGCTAGTCCAATCCTTTGTTCAAAGCAGGTCTGAATGGATTCATGTGCTAGGTCCTGTGCCTCTGAGTCTTGAATATCTCCAACAATAGAGAGAGATCCTACAGTCTCTTTGGGTCCTAATTCCTCTATTTGAATACCTTCATAATACAAGTTCTTTATTTGCAACTCATTAAAATTTCTCATGATCATATACAGTCATCTGATTGTGAACATGTTGCATTTTGCCCTATCACCATGTAGTTCCAATTGAAGTCTGACTCCATCTTCTCCAGGTTCTCCAACCAGACATTTGTAGACATCTATAGGGTCTCTCAGAATCTACCTTTTCTAATAAGGTGAAACAGTCAAAGTTTAGATGCCATCTCTCTGGGGTCTGAAGATATTAATAGACCTTACTGGTCTTGAAAAGCCTCATCTGGGCCCTTTGGAACCCCTGCCCATGGGCCAAAGACACCTATTTCGGCTTAACTTGGGATCATAAATCACTACCTTAGAAACACTCTATGAGTGCAGGTCTCCAACACTGCCTCTGGCTTTACCTCTGCAGTTCCTAAGTGGTGTTTATGGGCCATTCATTGATCAGGCTTAGTTTTAGTTTTGCCTGGAGCTTTCAGTAATTTCATGTCTTGTTATGTTTTGGGTTTGGGGTTTTGGGGGTCTTTTTGTTTCTTTGCTTATTTCATTAAAGTTCCAAGACATTGGTCTACAAATCTTCAGAATTAATATCTCTGCTATACCCATACACAACTATAAGTCTTTTTATTCCCTATAATACTTACTGTTGTAAGACCCCACACTATCTTTCTATATATGCTTCTTTTCCATCTTTTCGAGAAACCTTCCTGCTGTTTTGCAACACAATGTCAGGAACAAATTGAATCTTGTACCTGTAGCTTATATTGCCTGGAAGTGCAGCTTATAGCACACTATACGCAGGTTAAATATAACTGAATATACTAATGCAGGTATCAAATATATTTATAAACATAAAAAGTATGCATGTAGGTATCAAATGTAATTGACACTTACTGGTATCTGTGAGCCAGTCACACTCCCTGGCCTTGGGCTGGGAAGGTTGCTATGGCTCATGTGGGAGGGGTGATGGGAGCTCACTGTAGCTCTCTTGTTTTAATTTCCACCTTTAATTAACAAATGCAGTTGGCAACTTTTCCTGTGGCTCAGATATTTCATATAGTTTTAAGCTCTAATTACTAAATGTCAGTTGTCATTTATTCTGATGTTTAAACATTGCAAAGTTAGAATGAGAATGACAGCCTTAAACACCTCGACTTATTTCAACAGATTCATGACTTGTGCCTGAGATTTTACACCCGTTTCATCATGTAAGAGTCTCTCAGTCTTTTATGTTGTTTCAGAAGAGTTTTTTTCAGTATCTGTTAGACCAAATGAGATAGAAATGACAATTGTCAAAGTACATTTATTAAATTCAGCTGAAACATGACAGATTCCTGTTTAATAACTGAAAGTGTGTTAATTATTTAATTGATGTATAATACAAGAAATATAGTCTAGAAAGCTCTTGACTGGATAATAGTGGTTAAAATTCAATGAGTGAGCAAGAAAGTGTTCTCAGGCTATATGGTCAGTATAAAAGCATGATTGCCTCATCCTTGCCACCTCTCAAACATGCATTCATCTCAGTCTTTCTTGTAGTTTTTCAAAACTGCTGATATAATGTCTAAAATCAATATCCTGGATTGGTGAGGAGTCAGTGTAGCAATGGCAAGAATTCAATTTCTGACCACTTTCACCCTCACTGAGGTAACTTCCAGACAGAATTGTTTTGGGAGAAAAAGGTATACTCTTTCTGAGAAATTACTGGGGTTTTGTCTTGGCCTTCAATATACTTTTCTCCTTAGCTTCCCCTTGACTTTTACTTAGGTGCTGCCAGTAGTCAAACATACATTGCTTTGAGACAATTGGAAAGTGTGAAGGAGCTGTGTGAAAGTACATCTGATCCAAACCTGTGACTAAAGGCTACCATTCTCTAAGCCTGATATTTTTACTCTTGCAGTTAGCTACTCATGAGATCCATTTACAAAACAGCAGCTTAAACACACTATAGAGGATAATCTTATTTTCTATAGGAAGCCTTGGAAGTGGAACTGGAATTTATCACAGCATAGCTAGTACCAGTGTTCAATATTTATACCAAGCTGATGATCGTAAATTGTATTTATCCTTAGTAAATTGTATTTATCCTTATATGCCTGTCAGCATGCAGAAAATGGTCTTCACTCTCCATTGATTCCAGTCCTGTTATGTTAAATCTAGTCAATACCTGGAAATTGGGGACAATTATGGAAGTAGAAACAAAAGGCAGAAAATAACTATTCTTTTAGCAAATTAGTGGTTTACACTTATTTAAGGTGCAAGCTAAGAACTAAAGTACCACAATAACAAGTGAAACATTGATTTTATGCACAGGAGTACAGTAGCAGACAACATATCAGTTCATATCCAAACATGAAGCAGTGGGGCCAGTGTACCTAGTTTTGCTTTTTTGTTTTCTTATACATACTTTAAAGACAGCTCCACCTGTGCTATTATTTACTTGCAGCTTTGCTGGATTGTTAAACAGCTGTACATCAGCAACTGAACATTTGTGTGACTCCTAGTACCATACTGGTCCTGACCTTTTCAAAAGTTTGCCACGGGTGCACTCAAGGGCCCTTCCTGTATTTGAAAAACAAGTGTTTATATTTTCAGGTAGTGAACATAAGCACATTAACATGAAATTAATCTTCAATGGTGTGCATGCTGGAACATTTACTTCTAATGAATGAAAGCTGAAATGCATCAGAAGCTATAGGAAACTATCTTATTATGGTTACAGGCATTAACACAGAAGAGATAACGAATCATTTCTGAAACAAAAGGAGATAGAAAGGTATTGGTAAATAGCCAATGAAAAAACAAATGGAGGACAAGGGCCCAGTTTTGAAGTTCAGTTCTTTGTTCTTCACTCTTTCTGTTCTGTATCTCTTTTAAGCCTTTTAAAATAATGATGGGGAGAGATCAGCAGTTACCATGAGGCTTTTACACTTAAATATAGGCTACCTATGTCTCTCAGTCTTTCAACAGACATTGAGTCAGATGGAGTGAAACAGATGTGTTCTGATGACCCTGTAGCTCTAAGAAGTAGCCTTTGATTGTTTAACACCTCTCTCATTTTACTTAGTTACTTTTGTCTCTTTCATTTTCCTCACTTAGACTCTCCAATCATTTTTAATTTTCTCAGGAAAACCTTCTATTGGGAGTGTCAGTGCAAGATGGTTAAAGGCTGTTTCCATAGTTACTGCTTACCTGCACCATGCTTAGCTGAACTATCATGATTTGTTCTCTCTTCCCACTTTCTTTTGCCTGAGCATCAGATCTAAAAGCATGAAATAATCACCCCTCTCACACACCACCATTTAATTCTATACTTGTAAATCAGACTCAGGAAGCATAATATGATTTAGGAAAACTGACTATGATCTTCCATCTCTAAATGTTATCCCCTATTGACAGTTTATGTAAAGATAGATACATCGTATTAGGAGCTCAGTAAGTTTATCTACCTTGCTGCTGTGTTCTATCTTTAAGAACAAGCCAATAACGCAACTGTCAGCCTTAATGTAAGCTGTGATGGTTAAAAAAAAAAAAAAAGAAACAAAGTGAACACACAAAGATGCTTTCTACTAGGAAAAGAATTCACTCAGAAAATTTCACCTGGTGAACAGGAAGCTGGAAAAACATTTTTTTTTTAAAGTTTTAACTTAAGGAGATAGAGAGAGAGATGTCAATATCCACCAGAAATGTGAGGCAAAATGTAGGTTAATGTCATGACATAATTATCATTATCTCTTTCCTTCTGCAAGATCACAGATGACAATCTGTGCATCATCAGTACCCTGGAGGCATCATTCTGCTGTAATGCAGCATACTAGACTGTGCAAAGAGAAGGATTTAGGAGTGTTTTGTAAGGGGAAGGAAGGCAGGAAGGCAAGGTTTGGTGGAAATACAGAATGCCTTTCCAATCAGATCGATATTCATAAAGATCCTTAGGTTTCATTTTTCATAGACTCACAAAGATCTCCCTTTTCCTTCTTGATCAAAGGAAAAATTATACAAGACACTCCTTGTTTGAAAGCTCTCCCATGATATTTTTGCACAGATATTTACAGGGAAACACAGTACATTTTCCTCTCTTTCTCCTTTCCACACAGGAATATAAGTACCAAAATAGATTAAAATGTCAGGATTTTGTGAAATAAAAATTATTTAAACTCATTTTTCATCTTGTTATTTGTTACGTGCTCTGTTCAAAACCAGCAAAGCTTTACAAGCAGTAATCCCAAGAAAATTGCACCAGTTTGTATACACTAGTCTGCTCATTAACAGAACTACTTAATAGCAATCTGGCATTGATTCTGAGTATACGCCAACCAAACACTTTTCTGGTTCTCTTGTGAATCGGTAGAGAATCTTGGTTGTTCCATGGCTCTTGGTTATTCACCAGTTTTTCATCCCCAGTTCCAAGACGTGTGGCAGAGGTCATAGGTTTACTGAACTCATATTAACTTCTGGACTGCAGGAAGCAGATAAAGAAGCATTATGGGACCTGGCACTCACCAACACAGAGGAACTAATCAGGGTTGTCAAAACTGGTCCTAATAGAATACACACTCTTGAGACATATGTGTCAGGTAAAGAGGAAAGTCAGGATACAGAGTTTTAGGGGGCCAAACTTTCAGTTGCTGCAGAACTAGGACAAGAGCTCTCAATTCCCACACATTATAAATTTGGCAAGGAAGGCAGAAGACTGGCATGTCTCAGTTTTGTGGTTTAAGCACAGTAGGGCCTAAGATGTTAAGCACAGCACAGTTGCTCACTCGCACACACCTCCTGCCCTTCAGTGGGATGAGGGAGAGAATCATGATGGTTAAAGTGACAGGACCTGTTGATTGAGGTAAATAAATTTTAAGTTTAATTCTTCCCCTGGGTTTTATTGCTGAGTGTGACAGCATACGGTATGGAATATTCTGTCAATTGTGTGGGGTTTGCTGTTCAGTTCTGTTCCCCTCTACAGCTTCCTGTGCACTCCAAGCTTACTGGTAGAGCAGAACTGGAAACAGACAAGGCCTTAATGCTGAGTAAGCACTGCTCAGCAGTAACTAAAACACCAGTATCATATCAACACAGTTTTCAGCAAAATTCTAAAGCACAGAAACATAAAATCAGTAAATTCAGTAAAGACCTCCTGGTCAAACTGAAACTTAAGAAGGAAAGGTATAAGGCATGTGTAGCCTGAGAATAGAATAGAGATGCTGCCCAGGCACAGTTGGAGCTCATTTTGTTGAGGTATGTGAAGGAAAACAAGCATGTTTTTTACAAATACATTGGCCAGATAACAAAGATTAAAAAGAAAGGTACCTGCTCTGGTAAATAAGAAAGGAAAGCTGGTGACATCTGACATGGAAAAAGTTGAGGTGCTTAACAATTTTTCACCTTAGTTTTCACCAGTTCTTACCACATCTTAAGTCCCTGAATATCAAGGCAGGGACTAGGGGAATTAGTTCCTACTTATCATAGAAGATAAAATACCTGAGGAATATTGTTGACAGGAGTATCACGGAATCAAACACAGAGATCAATATGATCAGCAAGTGTTCAATTTATTGAGCTTAGCTGTTTCTTTATAAACCCTTTTTGGTTACATAACTGGGTGCCCACAAGGGTATCTACAGTGCATTATTTGTTAAAGCTAGTTGTCCATAAAGCTATTACTAACATATTATTGGCTAAACTACTGCACATGCTAAGAAACAAAGTTACACTATAAGTAACAATGTTGATAGTTCTCTTTAATTGTTTTTCTTTCAGCTGTTACTGGTACCCACTGAACCAGTTGGCCCTTGTTTATCTTTCAGCTGTCTCTTTCAAGGCCTTGTTAGAATTGTTCAGTATCAATCAGTCTCTCAGCATCCAGGCCTTCTTCTCTGTAAAATGTTCCCACAGAATCTGAGTATAGACAAGTCTGTGGGACTTGATGAGATGCATCTTGTGGTCCTGAGGGATTAACAGTTGAAGTTGACAAGCTACTCTCCACCACATTTGAAAAGATATGGCAGTTATGTAAAGTCCCTCGTGATGGGAGAAGGGGAAAAATCACACCCACTTTTAGAGAAGATAAAAAGATGGATCCTGGAGTCATTGACCAGTCAGTCTCAATTCCATACCCATTAAAATAATGGAACAGATCCTTTTGTAAGACATGTCAAAATATATGGAAGACATACACTAGATTGGAGACGTGCGGTGATTAGAGACAGCAAGCATGGCTGCACCAGGGCAAAGTGTGCTTGAATAATCTAATGGCCTACAATTGAGTGGCTGCATTGTTGGATGAGGGATGAGCAATGTATGTCAACTACCTGGATTTCTGTAAGGCTTTTGGTATGGTCCCACACAATACTATTACCACTGAACTGGGGAGATGTGGGTGTGATGGATGCACTGTTAGGTGGATAAGGCAATGGTTAGATTGCTGTATCCAAAGTTATGGACAATAATTAAATGTCTAAGTGGAAAGTCACAAAGGAGTAGTATCCTTCAAGGGTCAGTAAATAAGCCAGTACTACTGATTATCTTCATCAACGACAGACAGTAGAATCGAGTGCAGCCTCAGCAAGCTATAATATAACACCTAGCTGAATGGTCCATTTGATATGCTTAAGGGAAAAGACAGAGGGACTGGGACAGGTTTGAGAACTGGAGCCTACAAACTTCATGAAGGTCAACAAGTCTGACTACAAGATCCCACAGCTGGGTTAAGGCAAACTCCAGTATCGATACAAACTAGTAAATGGATGAATTGAGAACAGCCCTATGGAGAATATTTGGGAATACTAGTAGGTGAAAATGTATGCACACGGTCCAGAAAACCAACTGTATCCTGGGCTTCATGAAAGGAATTGTGGCCAGAAAGTCAGGAGAGATTGTCCTACCCTTCTGCTCCACTCTGGTGAGATCCCACTGGGAATACTGCATCCAGCTCTGGAATACTCAGTATAAGAAACATACAGATATGTTGGGATGGGTCCAGAGGAACGCCACAAGAATGATCAAAGGATAGGAGCACTTGTCCTGTGAAGAAAGACTGAGCAAGTTGGGGTAGTTCAACCTAAATAATAAGGGAAACTTATTATACCCTTCCAGTGTTCAAAGGGAGCTTATAAGAAAGACAGAGACAGATATTGTATCATGGCCTATGGTGACAGGAAAAGAGTCGTTTTCAAATGAAAGATGGTAAGTTTGGAATGGAGATAAAAGGTTTTACATTTACCAGGATGTTGAGACACTGGAACAAGTTTGCCCAGACAAGCTGTGAATACCCCAGAACTCAAGTTACTCAATTTCAGGTTAGATGGGGCTTTGAGCAGGTTTACCTAGTGAAAGATGTCCCTAATCATGGCAGGAAGGTTGGACTAGATGATCCCTTCCATTCTATGATCTGATCATCCTTTGACTTTTTGCTTCAACACACATCTTCCATTTCACTACTGAAGATCTTCAATTGATTTGAATTGTCTTCAGTAAGTCTGAATTTCCGATTCTGTTTTAAACTTCATAATTACTTCTGTGAGTCTTCAATGCTGTGGTTATGCTTAATATTTCTCTACCATCATAATGTTGATGAAAGTAACAAAGAAAACCCCAAATCTCTTTCTTTTCCCTAGAAGTAAATTTCTCTTGCTCATATACTGAAACCAGGAATCTTCATTGACTACCAAATCTACAGTCAGCAAGTATTATTGCAAAGAGAAAATAATTTGGTTGTTTCATATTCTCAGTTTGGATTATCCAAATCGATCAAAAATCTTTCAAGTTTTGAATCTTAAGGGGGGGTATTATTACTGAAAATAAGGCATTTCTGTCTCAGAAATACAATTTATTATTTTACAAAGTGGTTTTATTCTCTCAAGAAAATTATTGTCTCCTGTAATTAGTGACTTAGACCCTAATTTTTTTTTTCATTAATAACATCCGGCTCTCTTGACCTTAACTGAACGTCATTATCCTCCATCAGGCAGGATTCCAGCTGTGCCACTTGAACAATACAAGAAAACCAAATGTGCTATTATATGAAGATTTTCATAGTGCAAGTATATTTGAAATGTGAGAATGTTGTTCTCATTTTTAAACATATTATGCCAACCTGATGAGACATCATTATTTTGTGTGGTTTTCCATCTTTGTTTTCATACCTAAAGCATTAGTACATCATAGTTTGAAATGAACCAAAGTCTGAATATAAGGTATAAAAATTTTATTGGCAGGCAGATTTTGTGAAGAGAACACAGGACAATCTTCCAGGAAATTGCTGTGACTAAGGTGTTGTAAAGTAAGAAGTGAAAAATCTGTACTAAACACCATGAAGTCCAGGAAGACTTAACATTTACAAATACCCTTGAAATGTGGCTGCATGTCTGGGACTGTTCATTCTCAATAAGACATGATGCAGCAACCTCATAAAAATCAGTTTCCTTTCATATGACAATTTGAAACCTTTCTATGACTTTCACCTCCTTCCCATTTAGTTCTCTCATATGCAAATATTCATCAATTCATGCTTTTTGTCATTCTTCTCCCTCCTGGCAATGTTTTACCATGTTTATTTGCTATTGCAAATAAATTCTGAAAAGCAGTTACATAATTTTTGAGTAGTGGTGAACATCTCAAGTACAGAAATTGTCCACTTTTGTCCCCTGACTTTTTCTTTCCCTTCCTAGATTATCTAAAATAATACAATTACACCATTGATCTGATTTTTCAGTTCAGTAAAGTACACTCTAAACCAGTCACTCCAGTTCTGTTTATTGTTTGGTTGGGGTTATTTTAGTCATTTTATTAATTTTTTTACAAATATATGTTCTTTCCTTGTTTTTCTTTTCTTTTCTTTTTTTTAAAAATCTCTTATATTTTTGCTCTTATATAATCCTACTTCTCTATCCACTATATTCTAGCCTCTTTCTTCACTTTGCTTCTACTGTTCTCACATGATGTTGCAATAAAGGAAGCAATAGGTTTTGGAAAGAATTCCTCAAACCAATAAGAGATGAGAGGAACTCAAAAATGACCCTTAGGTTACAAAATTAATGACTCGCTGGCACTCACTATACAGATGTACCTAGCAAAATGGCACAGTTTAGAGAAAAAGATGAACAAGGTTGTGGTTTTCCATATGTTTGGTTTAGTTTGGGGTTTATTTTTTTCTTCTCATGTAAGGCAATGTAAGAAAAAAAAGAGACTATGTATAATAAAGGATGATGAGAACAATACAGACAAAGGGTCTTCTGTACATTATTCTTACTTACCAACATTGCTTTCCATCACTTAATATTTTACTCTGTTCAAGATTTAGCTGACATGTAGCTAGTGTCTTTACTAGCTTTACAGTAGAGCATACTATTACTCAGAAAATTTACAAAGTCTTTGCCATGATACACCTTGAAGCCATTGGGAAAAGTATTTTGATATCCCCTCAGATTTTGCAGGTATTTCCTCAGATATCATAGTTTGTTAGAGAAATTATTTTGTTCATATGGAAAAGAATCATTATAGATTTTCAGTTTATTTTTATCCATAAGTGAAAGAGCTTGAGTAAAAATGTAAAGTAACAAAAGAAGACCAACTAAACACAACTTCTAAACTAATTATACTCCATTGACTTTTTTCTGCAAATACAAGCATGAAAGCAGGCATTTCTACTTTGTTCTAGCTATGCAGATTATAACAAAAGAGTGTGAAATTAAATGCACCACATTGGATTGAAACATAAGCGTTAACTTCATTCTGACATATTAAAAACCAATTAGAGTTTTCCCAAGACAGATTCTTAAGACTCTTGAGATACACAAACAGTCCAAGGCAACTGCTAGTTCATGTGAAATCACAAGTCATTCATTTTGCTGAAATATTTTTCAAAATATCTGTAGGAATTCATATTTAGGATCTGACTATTGGATAAAAATACTAACTTGAAAAACAAGGACAAGTTCTCAGATGCTCATTAGCTGGAATTTTCATTTTATGAATGAAGTGACCATTTTGCAGGAAGCAGAGAAGAAATAGGTGGCACAATCACTAAGTATTCTGCAATCAATTTCAGATACTAAGATCTCCTCACAAATAGCTATAAAAATTTCTTGTCTGATCTTCTTATCAAAAATATGCAGAAACCTACTAACTGCAGGAAGAAAACTTCAAATTGCTTATGTAATTATTTGCAAGCCAATGTAGTGCCACCAACCCCCTCAAAAAATGCCACTGTACTGTTAAATATCCTGTTTTATTTTCCAGAAAAACCAAGGAGGACTTAAATAATGAAATCTTTCACCTATATTAAATAGGGTACTTGTATAATTAAGAATGTCAAAGCCTTTTCTTTTCACTTGTGTACCTCGATGATGTGATGACACATTAAATAGTGGACAAAGTATTTTGTTTGAAAACAGCATTATTTTTTAAGCTGAGGATTGAATACTGCTTGGTGCTAAGATGTCTTTTATGTTCATACCTATGCAAATCCAGATCTTATCAGCAGATAAGTATAGAAGGTTTAGTCTAGGATTTTGTTGAATCAGTATTACAGGAAAATTATACATTTTGTAGTGTTGGAGTAAACTAGCATAAAATTACTAACCCGATGAAGAAATGAAGATAATAAAGGCATTAAACCTAGGTTCTCTGAATACCTAGTACTTGCAAGGGTGCAAGTTCCAGGGAAGTCTTGCAGAGCTATGGACTGATACCGAGCTACAGTACAGTAATCATTAAAAAGCAAAGAAGAAATGTTTATGTAAATCTAGAAAAACAGTGAGACAGTTAAAAAAACCTTACTTTTAGGAATGTCTTATTTTATAACATATAAAGTAACCATTGACACTACAAAGCTGGTTTAAGTGGGTGCTATTGGTATCAGAAAAACTGGTAAATGTGTGCCAGTATGATGTACTAAACCGGAATTATTTGTGACATGGAAGGTATAACACAAAAAATTGTCACAAAAAAAGCCCCCAACAAAACAACTGAATGAAAAGTTTAGCATCCTGTTGCCCACAGCTGTTCATGGAAGAATGATGTCCTTCTGGAACTGCTTCAAAAAATTAGAAATGGGTTCTTAGGAACAGAGAAATTAGAGCTTTCCAAGGAAATCAATCATCTTATATCACTTTCCACAGGCAAGACCTTGACGAAAAATTTTGTATCATAGTGAAATATTTGCACTAAGAAGAATCTTTAAGTAAAGAACAACAGAAAGTTACCTGTTTCTCAGTAGGACGTACTAGGTTTATTGTTGACTTTTCTACTTCTTCAGATGGATTGCTATTTGTACCTTTACCAGTTTATTTAGAGAAAGCTGAATATTTGCCTTTTTCTGTACTGTTCCCTCATAATCTAGTCTATGAACCAGATTCCATTCAAGTTCATTTAGTATGAATTGGAAAATATATCCTTATTAACTTGTGTCTAGAAGACTGTAGATTCAGAAAAGAAATATCAACGTGTACTTAGGAATATATTGTCCATTATTCTTTACCAAAGTTATAGAAAGTTTGCTACTACAGCCTCTGTATTTGTTTATCTGACAATGATTATGAGCATATGTGATCGCATTGTTTGGGTTTTTCTAATCAAAGTTAAACAGGAAAATACTGAAGACAAATACCCTCAAAATCTCTACCTTTCAATTTGAATTGCTGTATAGTCACAACATCCAATGGTTTTGAGCTGAGACAATGTATTCTTTCCTATGAAATATATTTACCCCATAGTTAGTCTTGTTTTTCTGAAAATAAAGATGTCATTAAGAACAGCAGTGAAGAATTGCCATGTAGCAGCTTTTGAAATATAATGTTGTTGAAATCACAACAATTATGGTATGTAACATTGGTTAATATGAAAAAACAGTGCCTGTCCCCTTTGAATACAGCCTGTAGTCTTATTTTTGTCTTACTTTTATAGCTCTCTCTCACAACAGTTTTTAGAGGAAAACAAGATCATTTGTAGATCTCAGACTTCAGAAGAACTTTGTTCTCTATTCTTTTCACATTTTTCCAGTTCAAAATGTGAAATTTAAAGTGTTGAACATCAAGGTGTTTAATTAAAAAAAAAAAGAAGTGATCTTTAGAACAAGAAAGGATCTTTTAATAACTGTCACAGAATGGCAGTTCAGAAGTGTGACTCTCACTTTCTAGTCACATGGTGCTTTCTCCCCATGTTTTATGTGACACATCTGTTAAAGGAAAAGAAAATAATGACTTTGTAAACTGATTCTTTTGGCAAGGAAGAAGGGTAAGTCAGTCCCTTCAAATTTCAATATATATCTCTGATACAGTGTAGAATTCTTCATCTTTGAAATGTCTTACTATTAAAAACTAGGTTATCAACTGGCTATGCAAACTTTTAGGTTAGGTTCCTAAGAATATACATATGTTTCAGGGTTAAATAGTTGACAATCATGTCTCTTTCTAATCTGTGTTACTGTACATTGCTAGAAGTGTTCTATTATATTGGCTTTTTTACTTTTTCCTATGTGGTTCTAGCTCTTGTAGAGCTCTTGCAAATTTAAACTGAAGACTCCTGCAAACTTAGCTGTTCCTCAGAGACTGTGAAGTGGAATGCCAAGCAGGGACTTATGTGTATCTTTGAAAAGACATCATGAAGTAAACCAGTGTGGAAATACTGGAGAAAAATAAATACAAAACCACATTAAGAACCATGGAGATCCATGCAGAGGAAATAAATCTTTTTACAGTTAAGAGTGTCTTCTATCCTTAGGTATTCAGACTGTTAGCCTTGACAGATATTCAAGGTTGTTTAAAATTTCTTTTTACTCACCACAACATGTTCTGTGCTAAATTATCAATTAGGAAGGTAAATATACTTGCCTGGGTAGATTTTTAGCCAAAATGAATTGTAATATTAACATGAAATAAATGCAAAATCAAATTATGCCTTACCATTGAATATTTTTTCTAAGATATTTTTGAATGCTCAGAGTTTAGATCTAATAGCACTTCTTTAAATAAAGAATTAATGTACTTAGTTATAAAATGGGTTGTTAAAAGGGACAGAAATATCTAGACTGTTACTTATGATATTGGCTGGCAATATCCACAGCTCTATCTCTCTGGGTTGTTTCTGTTTATTTCCTGCATATAACTGCCACAGAGCCCATGTTTTAAAAGAGTTATAGAAAGATCCAATACCATGATAGCAGCAGCATATGGAATTTGAATCAACCCTTCCCATTCTGTTCCATTTCCACCTGAATCTCTGCTCTTTCTTTGGAGAGTACTGACTGAGTATCCATCACTAATTATTTCTCTTCCAGATGACTTTATTTCTTGTTTTTATCTATATTTTACCAGTAATGTGATATAATTTTGGTCCTTTACAATTCATATTTAAGAGTATTTTTGGACATGTAATGACTGCTTAGACTGAACCTCTGATAAACCACAGAATCACAGAATCACCAGGTTAGAAGAGACTCACCAGATCATCGAATCCAACNACCCCAGCTCTCTCAGCCATTCCTCATAGGGCCTGTTCTCCAGCCCCTTCACCAGCTTCGTTACTCTTCTCTGGACTTACTCCAGAGCCTCAATATCCTTCTTGTGGTGAGGGATCTAGAACTGAACACAGGATTTGAGGAGCAGTCTCACCAGTACCGAGTACAGAGGGAGAATAACTTCCCTGGACCTGTTGGTCATGCTATTTCTGATACAAGCCAAGATGCCATTGGCAATCTTGGACACCTGGGCATACTGCTGGCTCATGTTCAGTTACTGTCAAGCAATGGCACCACCATATGTCCATGATCCCAGGGAGACCCTGACCCACAAATGCGTGTAGATTTCTGCTTCCTCCTATCTAGGTCCACATGCTACATACATCATTATATATGGTTACTTTGAAAGAACATCCAGGTTTGCTGAATTCACTGAAAATGCTTGAGCTTAATTGATATTTTCATACTTTCCATATTTCCACATATGTGTGCGTATACTTCAGGCAGTCATACTTCAGATGTCTTTCATTGACTGTAAGGCCTCTCTTGTCTAATCAGCCTGCATCTTTTGCTTGCAAATCCTAACCACCATGTCCTCACTTTTTCATAGATCATGGACTCCTTTCATCATCATTCTTATTTACACCTTTCCTTAGCAGATTGACCAGCTTTGTTACCAAAGACAGTTCTATCTTGTGCATCGTTTCCTGCCATGAATTTCTGACATGTTCAGATTACTTGTAGTGGACTTCCCTTTCAACAAATTGACATAAAAAAACTGAAAAAGAGCTTACATACAAACAAGAGGAAAAATCATACCTTTACTTTTTCTAGTTTGTTCTAGTATATTCAAGAAATAGCTAGGGTCAAAGATTAATGTACAGAGAAACAACTATATCTGGCTTTCTTTTTCTTTAAATTAAGGTTTTCATATAGACCTATGAAATAAATAATATTTCCTTCATTTACTAAAAAAATGGTTTAATGGAATCACTCATTATTATTTTGGTTTCATATCTTAACAATAAAGAAGTTGTATATATGTTTAAAACCAGAAAAAAAGGACAAGTCTAGACAATAATAAAAATAACACGACCTTAGCCACCATTATCATATACCACCTGAACAAGGCCATGCATTGTTGACGGGAGACCAGGAATCAAACACAGAGAACAACATGATCAGTGAGTGTTCACTTTATTACTGCCTGCACGAGGCTTTTATAGAAAAGGCAATAGTACACGTGACCGGTATGTAAATATTTTTTTTAGTATTGGTTAATATCACGTGTCCACACAAATACACTGATTGTCCGATTGGTTATTATCCTAGTTGCTAGCTGAACAGCTTTGCACATACGCCATGTATACACAGGTCCAAAATTCCTCTTTGCAGCATCAGGATGGTGTTTATCTCATTCTTGTACTCCCTTATTTCTCACTGGGGTCGCTCTTCAGTTGTCCTTGGTTTGTAACTTTTAGTCTATCCACTCCTAGGCCGGATTGTTCGTATGCCCGTTTTCCATGAGAAAGTCCTTCAATATTCCAACAAAGCATCATTGTTCATCATACTGTATATGTAAGCATATACAAAAGCATATGCAAAAATACAGGTTTTTTTAGTTTCTACACATATTCAGGTGCACTGATTCACAAGCTATTTAGAGATGGTCTGTTCTCAGTACTGTACTGTGAAGAAGATTATAATAATCACTGTTTCTGAGACAGCTGTATTGTTTATCAGTTAAATAGACAGCTTACATTCACTGTCCTGCTCTTGCTGTGAATCTTACAAATGAACAACAATTTTGTCACACAGGAGAAGTGCACATCAATTTTCAGAATTTAGACAATTTGGGACCATTAAAGCAGTCAATACTTTGATGTTTATTGGTTTGTGTTTTGTTTGTTTGTTTGTTCTTCTCAATCCAGCTAGAGAAGATTGGATTTATAAAATCTTAAAAGAAAAAGAATGCATGTAGAGGCCAAAATATATGATAAATAGGGTCACACTGTAAGGGATCCTGAATGACATATGGTCTGGTGTTAAAACCAATAGATATTCAAGAATTTAAACTTTATTTTGAGCTGAGGTTTTGGGTCAATCGTACTACAAAATAGCAAATATCTATCTTAGATTCTACATTGTCACTAGATACAAATTCAGAACATGAAATAAAGATTTTAATCAGCAGGGTGATGTGGCTGTGACAGAATTCATGAGAAATTATTTTCTTCCAAAGAAAAAGAAAAAATCATGATAGAATGTCTCAGCTTAGAAAGACTGTTACCATCAACTGTTTCACTCCCTATGTCACTAAAGCCTCTTGGATTAAAGCTGAAATCAGTGGGACTTTGCTTTCATTAAGACTACATGAAAGGCATTTACATATACAGTTGGGAAATCTCTGAGTTTACTCATTGCCCTCATAAATTACTTCCATTAGATCTGTATACTGGGCATGGAATTTTTGGAAATGGCATGGATCATGGAGATGTGTCCTCAGGAAAGCTAGGTGTTTCCATTGTTACTCACATCTTTGTGTAAGTACAAGTTATTCAGAATTGTTCAGATTGGTTATTCAGTAGCCTTTCTGTATATTTGCACAGTAAACAACTGATATACTGACACTAGCTGGTGTTATTTCATGTTCCTTTAACCTGTTAGTCTGAAGCCTTCTGAATGAAGATGTAACCTCCTGTAGACTGAAGAAAGAAATTTGGTGCTTTTCTGTTTTACTGTTACTTTCTAAGCTCTTTATAATTATGTGTTACTTAGCAGGGAAGCTAGATAAATTGAAAGGAGGCAAGCCTGCATAACTTGTAAGATTAAGTGGTTAAGGCGTTAGTGAGTTATATTGCTGTTTTATGAGTGGGACTAAAAAAGAACAAAATATAAATGAAAAACAATACATCAGTCACTCCCACTGGAAAACATTATATAACAGTTAATGATACACATATTGCATTTTAATTAAGATATGATCTATTAATGTTTTGCTACTGAATTTAAAATCTTATGTTATAGTGGAGAACATAATTTTATAGGGATTTATGGGAGAACTGAAGATTTTTGTTACCATCAATCCTGATTACATCTGGATTGATTTAAAAATTATTAGATGTTTTGTCTGATCTGAAGTAAAATCTTCTTAAGATTGCTAGTGCTGATAACTTCTAACTTGTAATTTATAAACTTTCCACTTTTTAACCTATGTCAAACAGATAAAACATTTTCATCTCAAAATTATCCCTGAGAAATATCTGTGTATACACTTATATACATTATTATACATATTAGTGTGCACATATATGTGCTTATGTGTATATAAACATTGAATGCAGTATTCATATGTGTATTTTACTTTATACCTTATAGAATTAGTAGAGGTACATTTTTTGACTGAAATGTTGCTGGTTTTCTGTTTTAAATATCTGATTTAATTATCCTTACCATCATGATAATAGAATATGAAAAAAAATGCCTTTCTAAAAACATGCTGACATGCTAGATAAAATGTTTCCCAGTGCTTGCTGCATTTTGTTTTTCTTACTGAAATTGATTTTGAGCAAGAAGCATGAGTATAAGGAAAACTTTTAAAGAAATATAAATGGAAATGAATGCATTTCTTTCTAGTCCAAGGTGACTGAAAAGACCATGCAAAAAGGTGGAAAATGACCTTTCCTTCTCTATCCATGTGTCAAGTCACAACCCAGCTGGGTTGGCAACAATATAAATCCATCAATTTCTTTGAATGAGAGTGAGAGGACATTGGAGAAATCTTTAATCAACTGTTGTTCCTCAAAAACCACAAACCAGCTGTCAGAATGTGCAGTCTCTTGCTGAACAATTTCTGACGCAGCTTGTAACTACTCTAGTTGAAGAATGAAATCAGGAGGGAGGTGAAAAGCAATAGTTGGTGCCTCTGTGAACTCAGCTAAGTTTAAAAAAAGGTGATGTCATTGTCAGTGCTGGGGATTTTCGTTTCTGTGGGTTAGGAAAATGTTGGACCGGGCATTTTGCTGTGGTAGCCCCTGGGTAGTAATGAGGCACTCAGGGTTTTCCCATGAGATCTACGAATTGGTAAGTAGGGCCCTGAGACCTTGTTTGTGGTAACTGTGAATGCAGAATAACCAGGAATAAAGATTTTTGTAGGAGTTAGGGGCAAGTTCCTTTATTGCTTTCAGAAATTCATGAAGTTGAGGCACAGACCACCTCCTGGGAATGGGCCATGGACTAGAGTGAGGCTTTCTTAATCAGGCATATGACTGTGTGTTACCAGCATTACAAGTTATGCTGATGCTATGTTTGAAAACTCCAACATGTGACACACTCTTTCTGGAAGAGAGGAGGAGTAACATACATATTGCACTCTTCTTCCTTAAGTTTTACTATCATGCATTATCTTCTGATATGGGTGTTTTGGTCACTAATCTATAACAGCTGTGATTTTTTTAAAGATATCAGATGCAGAGACTCAATATGAATGTGATTAATCTATGCCTTTCTGTCAAATGTGTTTATATGGAAAAGCAACGTGCTGCCCATACCCTGAAAAGCTGCAGATGATGTTCGGAGAAATACTTGCAATGATGACTCTCTACAAAGACAAAGAACAAGTATACGGTAATAAACATAACTTAAACTTGTGAAATCTTACTGTAAAAAAAAAAGAAATTAAAAGATAAAACAAAAAGATAGCAACTGAGAAAAAAGGCTCTCTGAGACTGTCTGGGAACCTCAATGAGAAAAATCAAAAGCCAAATAAAAAAGAACCTTTGCATACTTTTCTCATAATTATGTACAGGTTAGATAAGCTATAACCTGCGATCATCCTGACTTATAAAAACTACATTAGAGAATTATTGTTTCCAAATTAGACAGTGACTAGTAATACATTTAACATTTTTTTTTCCTTGTAGTTATTCATGTATTACTGAAGTGTTAGTTCTGGAACTGGTAGAAACAGTGAATTTCCTTAGAAGGAAAAGTCATAGATGGAATCTCTTCCTCAGCATTTTTCACTTTTTTTCAGAAATATGGTTCACATTATAGACTTCCCTACAGTGATCATCTGAACTAAGATGTCAATTTGGAGGCAACACCTGTAATACTAATGAGAGAAAAATATTTATGACCTTTGATTTGTCCTGGCTAATACTTGACTTGCATTAATAATTAAGAACTTGAAAAGATACAGATCTTTAAAAAACCAACCCACGGCTTATACCGTCAACAATATACACTTAAGATAACATTTTGCTCTGTTTTGACTTCCACACAAGTAAAATATATACTGTTCGGATATTTGGAAAGAGCCTTCTCATTTTCCACTATTTTGATTTCTCTAAGAAACCTAGAAAAAAAAAACCAGAAATAAGGTCAGGTTTGCTGGGAAATGCAACCAATAAGCTTGTCATCCCCAAATCCCTTTCCTTTCATTCTAAGATCCTGCTTTCTGATGAGAAGGTCTCTATTTAAATCGCCGTGTTTTCTCTATCTATATGTTAAAATCTAAATGATACACTAATGCTGAAAAATCTCAGTTCTTCATATTAAAGACCAGAATTTGTCACACACTATTTAAAGTCAAGATTAGTAGCCTTAGGGGCATTTCATAGTACATGGTGCATTTTTTTCATGATAATATGTATGTTCTTTTTAATATATGAAATGCAATATCCTTGGAGAGGAAGAAAGAGAAACCAAAGATTACGGGTCATGATCTGTGGATTTTACTAAGTCTTTGTATACGTTTCTTGCTATTATCACACTTCAGATTTTATGGTATGAATAGTAACAACTTCTGTTTTAACTCTGGATTTTGATTTAAACACATCAAAAGGTACATTAATCACATGTATAATAAAGTCACTAAAATGAAATGTCTCAGAATGAGGAGGAAATTTTATACTGCTGTGCAGAAGTTATGTTGGCATATAATTTTCTGCTTTTAAAGGAATGAAACCACATTGTCAGTCACACCTTTCAGTGCAAGAGAGAGTTTGGGATATATGTTCAGTTGTCATGCAAAAGTTGTGTTACTTACGTTACTGCTAAAATAAGATATTGAGTATTTCTGCCCTGTGCTTGTGGCAATGTACAGGAAAAGTCATAGATTTTGGCAAATAAGAACTAGGGATGTTTTTATATATTTCACACATAAAGTTATTTGTGTAAAATAGTAATCAGTGTTCTTGTACTAAAATGAAAATTATATCTAGCTGAAAAGCTGGATATGCTGGATAACTTTCCAAACCAGTGAAAATAAATTTTTGTAACAACATTAAGAGAAATTTGCCTTTACATATGTTTCCCCACATACTAGGTGGAAAATATTTAGAGGAAAAAATGAAAAAAACCCACAACCCTACTTTTTCCCCATTACACTCTAAGTTATTTTTATTTAACAGAGAAATGCTAAAAGATTAAATCTGAAAATGTAACTGTTTATAAATGTATTTGTTGTCATTGTTTTTTAAAGGAATTTCAGTAAGTATCACAAAGGTATTGAGGGAGCTGGTGGATGTGCTGGCCAAAACCCTTTCCATCATCTTCCAACAGTCCTGGAAGAATGGGGAAGTTCAACTGAACTGGAGGCTGGCTGATGTAGTGCCCATCTACAAGAGGAGTCACAGGGAGGATCCAGGGAACTACAGGCCTGTCAGTCTGACCTCAGTGACAGGGAAAGTCATGGAACAGGCGATCTTGAGTGTTAGCATGAAGCACATGCAAGAGAACTGGGTGACCAGACCCTGTCAACACGGGTTCATGAAAAGCAGGTCTTGCCAAACTAACCTGATCGCCTTCTATGACAAAGTGTCTCAGCTGCTGGATGAGGGAAAGG